>ML781318.1:139248-156113 GCA_009831015.1 Picea engelmannii | reverse complement strand
ATCCATCTAGGATATTTTCCTTGAAAAATTCACTTTCCTTCATCTCATTATTCCACAATTAAGCATGGGTTCTCTTACTCCACAAAGCGTCTTCCCGTGAGGGCTTTCACCATAAGGGGACCACTTTGGAGTTCATCCATATTGAATTCTTATCAACCATGAAAAAACAATAATGAGTCATATTTACATCAAACACTATTGGGTCCATTACCCAAACCTTTGTGCTATGGGTGTTTCTTCAAGGGTTGACATCAATGACAACCAACCTTAATCAACAGGATTTGATCCCAGAAAGAGGCCAGATCTTCAAGGGAAGTTGGGCTTCCTCATCTGAGCCCGAAAACTATAAAAACCAGGATTTTTGAAGCTTGGACGACAAATTTTGATGCAGGGATTTGAAGGAGCAGCTTGTAATTTTTGGCCTTTTCTCATGTTTTGAGGGGCATTTTT
The DNA here is from genome assembly GCA_009831015.1 of Picea engelmannii. Classification (NCBI taxonomy): domain Eukaryota; kingdom Viridiplantae; phylum Streptophyta; class Pinopsida; order Pinales; family Pinaceae; genus Picea; species Picea engelmannii. Next base: position 155,663 of record ML781318.1, on the reverse strand, counting down.
GCCATGTTTTTGAGAAGAGTTTGATGATGCATGTATGAATATGAGCAAGGAGGTCTTGCACAATAGATCTGAAGCATGTTATGTAACAACAAAGAGCCTATGTAAGAGAAATTTGAGCATTTTAAAGAGCAATAAAGAGGTCCTCCACTTGGAAGCGGGCCCTGAGACGTAGCCAACTATTGGTGAACTCCGTTAACAAGTTCTTTTCTCTATTTATCTTTCTGTTTTGTTGTTCTCTTCTCTTAATTTGCAACATGGTTATTAATGGTTGATCTCTTTAAACATTAATGACCATCAAGTAAAAGTCACATTTGATATTCCGCAACAAGTTAATGAGTTTATGTATTTCGCATTCTTATCGATCCGATGCATAAAGTACATTAAACTAACCTGCAATTTATCAGTAATACATTTATTTTTGGATCAGGGATCTAATTGATAGTTTTTTCTCAGCTTTCAACATTTCATTTGTCCCAAGAGAAGAGAATGCCATGGACGATTCTTTGACTGTCTTAGCAAGCAATTTTAGAATCTCTCTACCACCTAAATTTAGGTATGATATAGAAGTAAAATATAGACCCTCTATACTTGACAATGTCAAAAGATTCTTGGAGACTGTTGGTGAGTTTTTTACATTACACATTGATCATGATCTTGATTTTGAAATGAATCCTCATACTGATGTTTTTATGAACAAGATTGTTGATCATCATATTGTTTAGTTGCCCAACAATCACATCCCAAAGGGACTGGTCCCTCTGGAAAGATTATTTGACAGAAATGATGTGGCAGTAAAGGGTAAAGTCTCAAGTAAGGATGCCGACATATCTGAGTGCAATATTGGCATAGAGAGGAATCCAAAATTTGTCAAGTTGTCAAGCATCTTGTCGAAGGAACAAAGGGCTGAGTATACTGAGTTATTAAGAGAATTTGTTGATGTGTTTTCCTGGACCTATGAAGACCTCAAAACATATGACACAGTTTTCATTGAGCATAAGATCCCATTGAAAGAGGAGGCCAAACCATTTAGGAAGAAATTAAGACAAATAAATCCTATGCTACTGCCTATTATGGAAAGGGAGGTAAAGAAGCTACTGGATGATCAAATCATTGTCCCTTTGAGATATTCTGACTGGGTGGCTAACTTGTTCCTAGTAAGAAAGAAGAATGGAGAAATCATACTTTATGTTGATTTCAGGAACCTGAACAGGAGCTCTAAGAAGGACAATTACCCATTACCAAAGATGGAACATATATTGTAGAGGGTAACAAGTGCATCCAGGATTTCCATGATTGATGGATTTTCTGTCTACAATCAGATCTCTGTCCTACCTAAAGACAGAGAAAAGACAACTTTCACTACTCCTTGGGGCACATTCATGTATGCCAAAATTCCCTTTGGACTGTTGAATGCAGGAGCAACTTTTAAACGAGCCATGGACATAGATTTTATTGGAGAAAGAGAAAAAATTGTAGTCGTCTACTTGGATGACATTACAATATTCTCCAGATTTGATAAAGAACACTATTGTCATCTAAGAAAGGTCTTCTTGAAATGCAGAATGTTTGGTCTCTCCTTAAATCCCAAGAAGTCATTGTTTTCCATGAAAGAGGGAAAATTGTTGGGACACATAGTATCAGTTGAGGGGGTCAGAATATATTCAAGCAGGGTGGAATCTATTCAAGCCTTGTCACCTCCCATATCTAAGAAGGAAGTTCATTCCTTCCTAGGCAGAATCAATTTTCTGAGAAGGTTTGTTTCAAATTTTTTTGAATTGGTGAAGCATATCACAACCATGCTCAGGAAGGGGAATGAAATAAAATGGATTGTTGATCCCAGAGAATCCTTCAACCAAATAAAAAAAGTATTGACTGAGGCACCTATACTGATCAGTCCTGATTATTCCAAGGATTTTCTAATTTTTTCCTTTGCTCCTTTTGATACAGTGGCAGTTGTTTTATTGCAGAAGAATGTTGAAGGGCTAGAACAACCCATTTTTTTTTCCAGCAGAGCACTAAGAGACACAGAGGTCAGATATGGCATCATAGAGAAGTAGGCCTATGCCTTGGTGAAAGATCTCAAGGCTTCCAGAGTCTATGTTTGACATTCGAATATCATTTCATATGTTCCTTTAACTTTCGTGAAGGACATTCTCATTCAACCTGACATAGACGGGAGAAGGAGTAAGTTGATTTCCAAAATCCTTGAATTTAAGATGGAAATAAAACCCACCAAATTAGTTAAAGTCCAAGGTCTAGCCAAGCTATTGCCTGAATCTAATTGTAAATCTTTGGAGGTTAACTTCATCAACACTCTCTTAGAAAATCAGCAGGCTAAAGTGCTTGATAAAATCCCTCAAGATGACCCTCCATTGGCAGAATGCACCTGGTATAAAGACATTATATATTTTCTGCAAGAGTTGCAACCTCCATATGGAATGGGGAAGAGAAAGGAAAGAGCTTTAAATCTCAAAGAAATCAGATATTGCCTTATTGACCAGGTCTTGTATTGGAAAGACCCTCTAGGAGTGCTTCTGATATGTTTAGACCCACAGGAGGCCCAAAAAATTATGTTTGAATTTCATGACAGCCTATGTGGGGGGCATCACTTATGGAAAACCACAACCTATAAAATCCTCAGGGATGGGTACTTCTAGACTATTTTGTTCACTGATGTCTATGCAAAGGTCAGGGCCTGTATCAAATGTCGTAAATTCTTAGGAAAGCAACAACTCAAGTCTCTTCCTTTGAAGCCTGTGGTAGCTTCAAGACCCTTTCAGTTGTGGGGCCTAGACTTTATTGGGGAAATTCATCCTACTTCAAGTGGTCAATACAGGTGGATCTTAACCACAACAGATTATTTCACCAAGTGGATAGAAGCTATCCCCACAAGGAGTGATTCTCACAAAGTGATCATTGGTTTTTCGTGAAGATATTATGGAAAGGTTTGGTTGTCCGAACATAATCATCACTAATAATGTTGCATCCTTCAAGTCTGAGCCATTGATCAAATTATGTGAGCAGTTCTAAAATTCATTAATCCACTCCACCCCCTAGTACCCCTAAGGCAATGGATTAGCAGAGTCCTCTAACAAAAGCCTTACAAATATTATCAAAAAATGGCTAGAGGACGATAAGAAATCATGGGATTCAAAGCTCAAGTTTTCTATGTAGGATGACAGAGTGACAACAAAGAGGTCTCTAGGCACCTCTCATTTTCATCTTGTCTATGGAATTGAGGTCATTTTCCCTTCTTAGCTTGCCCTGCCTATGGGAAAATTCTTCCAAGACTACCAGGATGAGCCTGATGACATGATCAGTAGGATACATCAGCTGGTAGAAGTGCAACAAACAAGAGAGTAGATGAAGGAGAGAGCACATGACCGTCACCATAGAATCAAGCAGAGTTTTTACGGGAAAGTCAGAAAATATTATTTTGAGCTGGGAGATCTAGCACTTAAATGGGATGCGCCCAGACAAGACAAGGGAAAGAATGGTAAATTGGAAACCCTCTAGATTGGGCCCTTCAAGATTTCTGAAGAATTTCCAAACAAAACTTATAGGTTGTTGAATTTGGAGGGTGACGAAGTTTTTGTTGGCCCTGTAAATGGTCACTTTTTGAAAAAAAAAATTGTCTGAAGCCGCAGTCAGTGTCCCACCATTGTAAATACCATTCCTATTCTATGATTATTTTGTTTTTAGTAGGAAACTCCACAACCAAACAACAAGGAAACTGAAGTTGCAAGTTCTTGGCATCTCACAGGGAGCAAGCCATCCCCCATGGAAACTAATGTTAGCACATTATTGTTGTTTTTCCAAGGTGCAGGTGACAACCATCAACACGCAAAGCAGGCCAAGGCAATTACAATGGAGGTTTTTTCCCTCACACAGGTTCAATGATGCGCTACCTCTAAACACAGTTGGAAGGACTCCAAATTTAGTGGGGTGATAAAAGTTTGGTGGAGGCACCAAAAGTAGTTGGTGCACTCAGATCTCACCTCTCCCCCCCATATTGATGGTCGTTGATCATATCGGGGCCTCAACATGCACGGACATTAAAATTTGTAGGGTGGGCTGGGTTTGAAACCATGGTTTTGCTGAGAAGTGACGTTTTAGTCGAAGACGCATATCGGGCCCAAAAGCAGTGAAGATTCAAATCACTTTTCACAGCCCAGATATGTGCATGTGCGTATAACACCATATCCTGAGTCGACAAGTGGTTGCTCCACAAATGTCCCGCCAACACCTGTCCCCTTCTCATCTCCCTCCACCTGTGCCACCTTGCTCCACATCACCTCTGTCCCACTACACTTTAGCTCTCTCTTGTGTGACCCCCATGTTATCCTCAATCTCCTCTTCCCATCCACGGTTGTCCACTTGACCATATCCAATCCGGTATTCCAAGCCAAGTGCGCCAATCACTTCATCAACAGCCACGTCCACTGTCAGACCTCCTTGCAAGCATCTGACAGAGATCCAGCTGGAAGAATGCATAGATCACCAAGTTCCACTGGTGCAGTGCTGACTTGGGACTTCTCGATCCTGATGAAGTAGTTATTGAGTTTAGTTCATGGTGGTTGAACATCATTTCCACCATAAATGGAAATCTTGAGAAAGGACTATCCACAAGTTGGCTCAGCTGCAGAACCGTCCTGAAAGACGATTGCGTCTGACAGAGCTCGCTTCCGATAGGAAACTGCATGCACAGTCTTCCAGGAAGAATGCATATGTAATGCCTTCAATGTAGAGACTCAAGAACATTTATGTAGTTTTTGATCTGAGTATATATGAGTCTTCCTCATTTTTTGTTAGGGTCGATGGTTGAGCTACGCTCTCGTATTGTAAAGTTTTAATGAAGCTCTGGTTCTTCTAGTTATGTAGTTTTATTTGAGACTTCTTGTTTAATGTAGGTCAGTTTCCTTTCATCTCTCTGTAACAACTGTGTTAAGACACTCAGGAATGGATGATCCAGTCGAAGGTAGTTATGTTATTGTGATGTAGGTTTGATCACAGTGGCATCACGACTAGTTTTCATCAGTTTCTTGTGCTGTTTTCCCCTAACGTTGAATGCCTCAGGCATGGATGATCCAGTCGAGTTGTTGTTATTGAATTGTGATGTATGTTTGATTTCAGTTCAGTAATAAATTCATTTAGTTCCCTAAAACTTTGAATCAAGAGGATTTTGTCTTATGAGTTTTTCCTCCTCAAGTTGTTGGAAGACCGGATGTCCAAAGTAGACTTATTCATTCTTCTCAAGTTCTTCCCCCTACTCACCCTTGCTACAACTTGCTGATTGAATTTAGATCAAGACCTCATCTACTTGTGCACATGAGCCCAATTTTCTGAGTTAAAATGATATAATCCTGAGTCTGCATCCATTAGACCCCCCTTAAAAGTTTTCATTGTGACATACAAACTGATGGGTACTAGGATTACCTCTACTGCAATCCAGAGGTGACTTCTAGTGCTAACAGAATGCATTTCTAATTATAGGATGTCATTTCCTATATGAGTAAAGATCACTCACTCATTGATTAGATCATAATATACATTGATTCTCATTATTCATTGTGTATCTCTCTTACTTTTCTTGATAAGATTTGTTTGTGTAGGCTTTATCTAGGTCTTATGTGCAGGTTTCCATGAAACATTGACATGGTATCAAAGCTAAGATTCTTGGAGCAAGAAAGACAAGCCAAAAAATAAGGAAAATTAGAGTTCCGGTGAGCTAAATCCATGGTCGTACCTTTCAGCAGTGATTTCTCGAAAAATATTAGTGTTTTGAGGAAACGGCTCCCATGGAAAGTAAATAGACCCATTATACAAGTGGGTTTTCAACTATTTGGAGAGATTCTTCACTGTTTACTCAGAAATTAAGCCGAAAGATAGTCTCCTAAAACTGATACGAATCCGTGGTCATACCTTTCAGTAGTGATTTCTCCAAAAATATTAAGTTTTTGAGGAAACGGATCGATAGGGAAGTAAATCGACCCATTCTACAAGTGGGTATTCAACTGTTTGGCGAGATTTATCACCGTTTTCTCAAAACGTAAGTCATACAATAACCTCCTGAAATGGATACAAATCCGTGGTCATACCTTTCTACAATGATTGCTCCCCAAATATTAAGTTTTTGAGGAAACGACTCGTATGAAAAGTAAATCGACCCATTCTGCAAGTGGGTTTTCAATCGTCTGGCGATATTCCTCACCGTTTTCTCAAAAATTAAGTCGGAATATTGTCTCTTAAAACTGATACAAATTTTCACTTAAAGTGCCCTTTCTGTCGTGATTTCTTAATTTTTCACTTGCAGATTGAGAGTAAATTTTTAGGGGTTCTTAGAAGCAGTGGTAGAGATGGATAGGACAACTATTATACAGACAAACTTGGTGGTAATCCTCACACCATACAATTATTTTGATTGGAATCCCAAGGCAGAATTCCAACTCAGAAGGAAAGGATTGTATAATTTGACGATGGCGACAGAAACATAACCTACATCAGCGATTGAGAAGATGAGATGGGCGAACGATAAGGATGAGACCATAGCACTACTTCTTGAGTTAATCTTCACTAATTTATGGTTTCATGTTGTTGCATGCAAGACTCCAAACGAGATCTGGACCACCCTAGAAGGACTTTTTGGAACCAGGATGAGATGCGAGGTCATATGCTTGAGGTAGAGTTGAATACCTTTGACCCTAAAAGTTTTGATAACATACAAGATTTCCTTACTAAATTTAAATCTTTAATTTTGAGCTTGGGTGAATATAGTATTGACAAGTCTACACAAGAGAAACAACTTATTCTAACAATCTTGGCCAAGCTAGGACCAGAATATGTTGTATATGTCTCCAATTTCCATTATGGCAGATGTCTTTTTGGAACAAATTGGAAAATGCCTACGTTGGCTCAGTTCTTTGAGTCTCTTACAGAAGATCAAAAAAAACCCATACCGATGGGCCTCATGAAAGATCCCAAAGCACATGCACTGACCATGCATGATGGAAAATGGTCATCCAAATAGAACAGAAAGGAGAGATATTCCAAATGCTTTAATGATTCTTCAGGTTCCAAAGACTCTTCAGATTCCAAGAAGAAGAAGAAGGGAAAACAATGCACTTACTGCAATAAACCAAATCATGAAGAATCCACATGCATGAAGAAACAGATTGATCTTATGGAACAAACACTTAAGTAGAACAACCTTGGAAACTTCATTCCAGAGGGAGTCAAGAAGTAGAAGAAAGAAGAACATGCTCCTAAGAAAGGTAATCATCATGGTCTTGTTGCAATTAATTCCTCATTTGATTCATGGATTATAGATTCTGGTGCATCCCATCATATGGCAGCGAAAGAGGAATTTTTCTCTTCTTTGAGTCCATGCTCAAGACACCCTATTCTCATGGGGGATGATACTCTAGTAGCAGCAGAAGGAGAAGGGAGAGTGGAACCCCACAATGGAAGTTTTGAGAATGTATTACATGTTCCAAAGCTTTGTATGAATCTTCTCTCAGTTTATCAAATCACTCAGAAAGGTAAAAAGGTTGAATTTACATCAGATTTAGTTTCAGTAATTGACATGCATGACAATTCCATTATTGCAATTGGTGAGGTGGATCACAAGTCAAGGTTGTATAAATTCACTAAGTTTTATGGCGATGACTCCTCTATTCTACTTACACATAAGGAGAGTACTTTGCATGCACCTCCAGTGCAACATGCATATACTCTTGATCTTCCATCAGTTTCAAACATCAGAGATGATTCCATACACTCAGATTATGTACATGAAAATAAGCAGGTAATACAGCCAGATAAAAATCCAACATCAAAGCTTCAGTAGATGCCCAAGAAGTAACATACCACACTTTATGCAGCATGAAACCTTGCAGAGAATACATTGGATTTGAGGATGACTCGATCTCAACATGAGGAGCCTTCTTATGTACTTTCAGCTTTAGAACCTGCAATGCCCATGCATTGCTATATGGTTTAATCCACTGATCTGCAAAACTACATTAAAGTTGTGGGAAATCCATTATGGAAAGCATCCATGCAAAAGGAGTATGACTCACTCCTAAAGAATCGGACTTCGCATCTGGTTCCACTTCCACCAGAAAATAATATTTTCAGGTGTAGATGGGTCCATAGGATCAAGAGGGACAAGGCTAGATAGGTTTCCAAAGGACTTCATCAGATCTGTAAAGATTTATACATCTTCACGAAGAATTTTAGTGAGCAGAAGTTTCAGACTTTGCGGGATCATCTTACAGTGAAGAACATAGTTGCCTAGCAACTGCCATTTTCTTCTTTTGATACATTATCTTTTGAGGGGGGGTTTAGTTCCCATGTGGTTTTCCCTCTTTCCTCACTTTTATCCATTGTTCATTAGTTGCATTGTACATGAGTACCTAATATTGCCTGGTAGTCGGGACTTAGTTTTTACTCCATAGTGATGTTCAGAGGGGGTGTTGGAGAAATTTCTATTTTCGACACACTAGTTCAGTGGGAGTAACACAAGTTCAGTGGGAGTTAACTGACTAGTTCTATTTTAGACTTTCTAATATTAGACCATCACTATTATCCATGCATTCTTAATTATAGGATATCATTGCATATATGAGTGAAGATCACTCACTCATTGATTAGATCATAATATACATTGATTCTCATTCTTCATTGTGTACCTCTCTTACTTTTCTTGATAATCTTTGTTTCTGTATGCTTTAGCTAGGTCTCTTGTGCAGGTTTCCATGAAACGTTCACATATCAATGCATACCAATGCATAAAAAATATCATTTCCAATACCATTGCATACCAATACCATTTCATACCATAGAGAAACACTATTAGAGTTCTCCCTAGAGGTTCCCTAATTATTTTGAAAGGGGATTTCACCTCGGATGGTAACTTTGTTGGGTCACTATAAATATCTCCCATATCTTCACGAGTTTTATTCAAGCCCTCACCATCGACCTAGGTTGAACTTTGGAATGCCATTTTTTATCTCCTTACTAATTGGAGCTTGGGATTTAATCACGTTCCGCTAGCATTTGAAGGAATGTGTTCACTCATTGTCTTTTCAAAGTTTTTCTGTTGTGGTCTATTGATTGGTGTCACACTTAGAATTCCAAATGTGTCATTTTTATTTTCAAGTCTTTACAATATTCAACTTATTTTAGACCATTTCAAAGTGTTTGATCATTGTCCTTATCATTCTAGGAGGAACCAAGGTATTCCTCCCTTATTCATGTCGGGGTTACCTCCAACAAAGCATAGACTTGAAGTTCTTGATCCCTCATAAAGTGAACTAGTATAAGCACCATATACTTTGAATATCCCCATAGGAGGGGATCAAGATAATCTGAACCCTATAGTTGGAAAAAATAATAAGAGGACTTTTTGTGGGGTATTGATGGCATCCCCCTTAGAAGAGATGAGTTTCCTCCTCCTCCTCCTTAAAGAAATTTTGATCCTCCAACTATAGACAACATTGATAACTATCCTCTGGCCAAATTCAATCATTTACTCACTCATCTAGTGAATATTCTTCTTGTCGAAGTGGGTGAGTTACCTCCAAAACACACTCTTTAATCCTTTTTGCACAATCTTCCACAACTTGTGCTAAATGAGGCTCGATTTACACCCTAAATTGATTATATTTTCTACCAATAGTCAGCGCTAATGGCACCCAATTTAGCGCCAACTATTCAAATGAAAGAAAAAAATTACAAGACCCCGTATGCAATGAAAATAAAACCATTAACAAGAAGATCTGAGAATATTTGAGAAGTTCAAATATTTTATAGAAGAGTGGTTGGCTGAGTTTTGGGTTTCATAGAGACGATTTGCAGAGATCTGTGTAGGAGGACTGAATATCCTCACTTTGGATCGATTTTGTGATTGTTGGGAATATATATATGTGAGAGGTAGCGCCATTTTATAGTGACTCGAGTTAGTGCAGCATGGAGGATAATATTTTTTGAGGGAGCGACCTATCTCCATCAAGATCCTTCCAAAAATCGTGACAACATTGAAGATGGGTCATGTAACATCTAGAACTGTAATTTTATTCAAGAAAAAAGGAGTGTTAGCTATGTTCTAAGTTGCCTTACATTGTTGGAGTTATCCACACATTTGTTGTGTTATCACTAGAAGTCACCCTCAAATTTCATAGAAGGTAAGACCAGTACCCATCAGTTTATACAGTAAGTGTAAATGAGTTTTAGGTGATCAAATGGAGAGGACTCGATGATAATAATGTTCTAACTCAAAAATCTATACTAGCATGCATAACCAATTGAGGTCTGGAATAAAATTCAGTCAGTAAGTTGGAGTAAGGGTGAATAGAGGGAACACTTTGGTGAGGATAGTGTAGAGATCTGCTATGGACATCAGGTCTTCCAATAGCCTAAGGAGGAAAATCTTAAATGAAATATCCTCTTGAATTCAAATCTCAAAGAAACTAAAAGAAATTATAACAACACTATAATCAAACATTCATCATAATACAGTCACAACAATCCATGTGAATCAGTCAATCATGAACTCTCTCAGTATTAGAGGAAAATAAGATAGAGCAAGAAATCTAACTTAGATTAACCAAGATGTCTCAAGAACAAATACATAACCAGAGAACCAGTGTTCTTCATAAAAATATTACAATTGCAGGGAGCCTAGCTCAACCATTCGACCTTAACAAAATATCAAAACTGTCTATAAATACCCAGCAATGCTACAACCACCAGAAGTGTGGTCGGAACACTTCCTTCAAAGCCTTCAGTGGGCACCTTCTCTATCAGATTGTGTAGGTTTTCTCATGTTAGATGCGAGCCAGTCACAGTTATGTGCTTTACAGGAAAATTTTCCCATAAGGAAGCTTCGGATCGTCAGCGTGCCTTCATGGCTGCACTCTGCAACACTTTCCATTTATGGGGTGAGATGAGGTCTCAACTACCACCCCCAATATTCAATAACTACCTTCATTGGGATCAGGAAAGGGCCTGACACTCATGAATGTTTCCAGGTGGTGTCATACAAATTTTTCGAGTCAATCCTGACGTCTTGAGGCCAAGCAGATCTTCTTTTGTGACCAATACAAACACTTTCGATATTTGGCGCAACTACTCTCCATCACTCCATATTCAATATGAGATAGGGCCATGACCCTACTCAATTGCATGATTGCGGGCACGACCAAGGGTGGTTTGAAATAAAACCATTTTTTCCCCACAATTCACCATGAACCACCACTCATCCCTTTCCAAAAACCACAGTTCCAATTGTGAATCTCCCTTGAAATTTTAAAACGTGCACACCTTCCAAGCCCACAATGGAGCATGACCATTGTTATTGTGATATGAGATGAGGCTTCCTAATCAATGGCCCAGCTATGACACTTTAGATTGACGAATCAGATCTACCCTCTTTGAATCAACGACTGAGATCTGCTTCGTGAATTGGCCTTTGGGAATTTCAATTCTCAAACCACATTTCCCTCTAATAAAAACCTCTGGAGCTGAGGATATGATGACGCATTGCATTATGTATTTGGACGATCGAGATCCACTACAGGTCTTCGAGACTTCGGGAAAATCAAAAATCAAATATTTCTTACTTCTCCATGCGCTTTTACCTGGAGCTATGGATCTGATGACGCATGGCTCGGTTGATCAATGAATCAAATCTATTTTGGGCCTTCGAGATTTCTAAGCACTTATCATTTCAAATATCCCGAAGATCATTTACCCAAAGGCTTGGATCAACTACCACTTGTCCCCTTTAATATCAACGATTCGTATTCACTTTGGGGCCTTCTATTTTGGCACTATACTTCACGCAAGTTTGCACTCCCAAACATTGGTGAGTCGTTGATCTGGACTGTTCCTGAAATCCTTGTCGTTGAAAGTTTAACATTGTCTTTTTCTTATGCTTCAATATCAAAACAGACTGTTTAAGAAATTTGCGCTTTGTGTTCATGGTTGCGACCTGCACGATCAAGGATTTGGACGACTGGCTGCGAATTGAGAAAACAGGGAGACCATGGCGCACAAATGAACAAGGGCAAACAGAAAATGATTTTATAAGACGAAGGGGGAAAAATTTAAGACTTGGTCTGCGAAAAACAGAGAGACGGGGAAAAATTATAGACTTAGGTAGAAACCACAAAGCCACGGGACTCTAACAAGTTCATGTCATAACATTTGGCTCCACAAGGGATGGCATGCTCCCTGCAAGCTTCCAAGAACAAGTAGTTCCAGTGCCTTAGTTGTTGGGTTATGGAGTCGAGCTCAAAATATTTTTCCAAAGGCCGACATGTACACTACTCTACTTAAAAAAAGGAAAACAAACACAGATGCTCTAGAAAGATCTTATTTATATACAAGCCTAGGCTAAATAATTTTTACAAAGCACTAGGTGAAAGAAAACTTCCACCATATCCACCCAGACTGTCTGGTAGCATAATTCTTCTTTTTACTGCAAATGATCCACAACAGGTAAAGGAAGCATGACAGCATAAAAGAAACATGTCTTAGAATATGGAAAATACCCCTAAATTATGATTAGATGAAAAATTTTGCAGGCTCCAATGCTTTTGGAAAACACAACTCCATATATAACCCCATGGGGTCACAACATTTATAATCAGGAAAAATCAACTGGTAAGAAATTACCCCCTCTCCTTCATTGTTGCTCTCCTGTCATTCGATGATCTCAGAGTGTATAGGTGGGTAGAGGACTAATGCAGGGTGGTTGAGCCCAGATGATATTTGCTCATTTACAGGTTCTATACAAGAGATAAACTACCCATTTAACTCCTCCTTTTCTTCTTCATGGCTCTCCCAAGGATCCGATTCATAATCATCATAAACATGAACCATGGAAAATATCTACTCTTTGTCATCTTCATTGGGATATTCATCAAAATTTGGGTGTTCTTGGTCAGTATTTGAAATCACTTCTTCATCCTAAGCAGGGATGCCAAAAACATCTATTTCAAGGACTGAAATATCCTCTACATATCCTTCATAAGAGAAACAAGCACGACCTGCCTCCAATTTTTCCATTTTTGCAGAAAGTGCTTGTACCATTTTCACCAACTCATTTGAGGTATACCCCTCCTCCTCACAGCTTTCGCAAGAATGAACTATGTTCTAAACACCATCTCTATACTCCTCACAATAGTTATTATAGATTAACTCAGAGGAATAATACCTTTGACAGTGAGCATTGAAATTTGCATGAAACTACTCCAAGGAGGAGATGCTAGAAGGGGGCAATGAGTGATACCACTCACGAGCATCTCCCGCTAATGAGAACATGAACATTTTCAATAATACATCCTCATGATGTATCTCCCACTGATGCATGAGTTCATGAAACTAACAGAGATGCTCGACAGGGTTGTTCTCTAAATATGGGCAAAACATCACCCCACTCATCAATAGTAGGAAAAACATTTGGAAAACCAGGAGCAATAGAGAAATTAAACGGAGCAAACCTTCGAGCCAAGATCTTTTACATTTCAAAACAGTGGAGTCTCCACTGGATTCTTTAATCATGGAGTCGTCAGGTGAATGATATGCAGTCTGAATGTGTCTAGTCTTTGTTCACCATCAAAGGCCAGATCTGAGCATTGTCGTTCTCCCAGGGAGATTTTCAATCTGGGACATCAACTAAAAGCCTTCTTGAGAAAGAGTTCCTTTCTTGATAATCTTCTCTGGGTCAAATTCAGGTGTACCTAGAGGTGGTTGTGGAGTAGACCTCGTGTGTCTACCTTTAGGAGCCACAACTGAAACAATGGAGTCACCAGGTGCAAGTTGCAATCTTCAATGGTTCTGATACCTGATGCACCTTTAGAATTAGAAGTTCTTTGTCATTTTATCCCAAGGAATGTCTTCAATTCGTCCCCGACAACGGTGCCAAGAATTTTAACACTATAAGTCACCCTTATATTGCATATAAGGTAATCCCAATACCCATCAGTTTATACAGTAAATTTAAATGAGTTTTAGGTGATCAAATGGAGAGGACTCAATGATAATAATGTTCTAACTCAACAATTTAGACTAGCATGCATAAGCAATTGAGGTCTGGAATCAACTTCAATCAGTAAGTTGGAGTAAGGGTTAATAGAGGGAAGACTTTGGTGAGGAGAGTGTAGAGTTCTGTAGTGGACATCAGGTCTTCCAACAACCTAAGGAGGAAAAACTTAAACGTAATATTATCTTGAATTCAAATCTCAAAGAAGCTGGAAAAAGTTATAATAGCACTATAATCAAACATTCATCATAATACAGTCACAATAATCCATGTGAATAAGTCAATCATGAACTCTCTCAGTATCAGAGGAAAATAAGATGGAGCAAGAAAGATGACTTATATTAACCAAGATGTCTCAATAAAAAATACATAACCAGAGAACCAATGTTCTTCATAAAAATATTACAATATCAGGGAGACTAGCTCAACCATTTCACCTTAACAAAATATCAAAATTGTCTATAAATACCCAGCAATGTTGCAACCACCCGGAGTGTGATCGGACAACTTCCTTCAAAGCCTTCATTCGGTGCCTTCTCTGTTAGATTGTGCAGGTTTTCTCATTTCACACGCGATCCAGGTGCAATTATGTGCTTTACAGGAAAAATTGCCGATAAGGAAGCTTCAGATCGTCAGCGCGCCTTCATGGTTGCGCTATGCAATGATTTCAATTTATGGGGTGAGACGAGGTCTCAACTGCTGGCCCCAATCTTCAATAAATACCTTCATTGGGATTAGGAAAGGGCTTTACAGTCATGAATGTTTCCAGGCGATGCCATACGAATTTTTCGAGTCAATCTCGATGTCTCAAGACCAAGCAGATCTTCTTCTGTGACCAATACGGACACTTTCAGTCTTTGGCACAGATCCTCTCCATCACTCCATATTAAATGTGACATAGGGCCATGACCCTATATAATTGTGCGATTACGGGCGCAACCAAGGGTGGTTTGAAAGCAAACTTCGTTTGTCCCCACAATTCACTATGAACCTCCACGCGTCCCTTTCCAAAAACCACGGTTTCGATTGCGGTCTGCCCTTGAAATTTTAAAACATGCACACCTTCCAACCCTGCAATGGAGCATAACCATTGTTCTTATGATCTGAGATGAGGCTTTCTGATCAACGACCCAACTCTGATGCTTTATATCAATAGATCAGATCTTCCCTCTTCGAATCAACGACTGAGATTTGCTTCGCGAATCGACCTTCGGAAATTTCAATTCTCAAACCACATTTCCCTCTAAGAAAAACCTTCAGAGCTAAGGATATGATGATGTGTGGAATTATGGATTTGGATGGTCGAGATCCACTTCGGGTCTTTGGGACTTCGGGAAAATCAAAACTCAAATATGGCTTACTTCTCCATGCGCTTTTACCTGGAGCTGTGGAACTGATGACACATGGCTCTGGTTGATTAACGACTCAAATCCATTTCGGGCCTTTGGGACTCTGACCCTTTGACAATTTCTAAGAAATTGTCATTTCAAATCTCCTGAAACTCATTTCCCCGAAGGATAGGATCAAATACCATCTGTCCCCTTTAAGATCAAAAACTTGTATTCACTTCGGGGCCTTTTGTTCTGGCGCTATACTTCACACAATTTTTCACTCTCGAATGTCCGTGAGTCACTGATCTGGATTGTTCCCCAAATATTGTTGTATCACTGAGAGGGGGGGTGAATCAGTGATAGTGTAATTATAATCATTTTTCTTCAAATGTTATATCAATGTATAATTATTATCCAATAATGAGCAGTAAGAAATAAACAATCACACACATACACAGTAAACCAGTGTTTTACGTGGAAACCCAAATAGGGAGAAAACCACGTAATGAATTTTCTTATATGTCTTGAAGAATTACATTCATTGGAAGCACCAACTTCCTTTGTTTTTCAGCTGCAACTGGAAGGAGGCTCCAACCCCCTAGTTTCTCAGGCTACAACCTGAAGGAAGCTCCAACTCCCCAATTCTCTGGCTACAACCAGAAGGAGGCTAAAACCCCCTATGTTCTCCAGATACAACCAAAAGGTGGATACAAACACCTATCCTTGCCCCGTCCTGCCACCTTGAAGTATAATTAGAATGATGGAACCACTGTCACACTATCACAGTGAGATATACGACTATAAACCTGTACCAATAAATATGTACCATGCATCAACCATGCATCAACTTATACCTCAACTTGTAATCAACCTGTACCATAAACAAGTGCATCAAACCATGTACCAAGTATGTACCAATCATGTGTCAACTACTCATCAACTATGACTCATCAATATGTACCAACATCATCAACTATACACCTCATGTATGTCCCAACTCATCAACTACTTGTCTCAACCATGTACTCAACATGTAC
>ML781318.1:118852-135511 GCA_009831015.1 Picea engelmannii | reverse complement strand
AACCTGTCATCATCACTACCAAAAATAATATCATCAACATAAACTTCAATTAATAAAATATTACCTTAACTTACCTTGATGTAGAGGTTGTTGTCTTCACTTCCTTTTTTGAACCCTGCTTGCTATAGATACTTATCTAGTCTGGAGTACCATGCTCTAGGAGCCTGTTTTACACCATACAAGGCCTTCTTTAATTTACACACATAGTCTGTGTTCTCTGACAACTGAAATCCTTCTGGTTGTTCAATGTAGACTTCTTCTTCAAGTTCCCCATTCATAAAAGATGATTTTACATCCATCTGATATACTTTAACATTTTTGGAGCATGCATAAGCTAAAAGAAAATAGATTGCTTCCATTCTAGCAACTAGGGAAAATGTCTCTTCAAAGTCGATTCCTTCAATTTGTGCATATCCTTTACATACCAATCTAGCTTTGTTCCTTGTAACCTATCCATATTCATTCAATTTATTCCTGAAAACCCATTTTGTGCCGATCACATTCTTATTCTTTGGTCTTGGAACCAATTCCCAAGTATCATTTTTCTCTATTTGATCCAATTCTTCATCCATGGATTTATTCCAAAATTCGTCCTTGCTAGCTTATTCAAAACAATTTGGTTCAATTGTAGATAAGAGTGCTAGGTGTGTTTGTTTTGGTGAACAGATTTTTCTTCTAGTCTCAACTCCTGCATCTTTATTTCCAATAATCTGATCTGAAGGATGATTTTTCTGTACTCGTTTGCTAGGTGTCTTTGGCGATAATTTCTGAACTTTGTCTTCTGCTTCTATCATATTCTCTTCATCTTCATATTCCTCTTCTACTTATTTTTCATCTTCTTCTTTGAAAAGTTGTTCCATTGATTTGTTTTCTTCTTCCTTTGATTTTGGTCTGCCTGTTTCATCAATTGTTACATTGATGCTTTCCACAACTTTGTTTAATCTTAGATTGTAACACTTTTATGCTTTCTTTGTACTTGAGTAACCAATAAGTATTCATTTGTCCACACAAGAGTCAAACTTTCCCATTCTGCCATCTTCTCTTTTGATGTAGCATTTGCTTCCAAAAACTCTGAAGTGCTTCACATTTGTTGGTCTTCCTTTCCATAATTCGTAGGGAGTTTTATCATTGTTTTTTCTGAGCATTACTCTGTTTTGAATGTGAACTGTGTATTCACTGTCCGTGTCCAAAAAATATTTGTCAACTTTGAATCCATTATCATTATTCAAGACATTTCTTGTACTGTCGTGTTATTTCTTTCAACAACTCCATTATGTTGAGGTGTCCTAGCGATGGAGAATTGTCTTTTTATTCCATGATTGTTGCAGTAGTCCATAAATTCCTTTGACTTAAATTATCCTCCATTATCCGATCTTAAGCATTTGATTCTTGAATCCATCTCATTTTCAACCATTTCCTTGTAGATCTTGAAGTTTTCAAAAGCCTCTGACTTGTTCTTGAGAAAGAAAAATGCAGTCATTCTTGTATAATCAACAACTAATAACATAAATTATTTATCATCTTTTAAGCCTTTTGTTGTAGTTGGTCCAACTAGATCAGTATGCACAATTTCCAGTGGTTTTGTTGTTGAATATTCCTTTGATTTGAACCTGGTCTTTGTTTTCTTTCCTTGTTGGCAATGCTTGCATAAAGTGTTGGTTGGTTTCATGTTCTGGGGCATTTCTCTGATTTCTTCTCTTTTTCTGATTTTGACAAGGTTATCAAAATGCATGTGACCCATTCTTCTGTGCCATATCCAACTTTCATCTTCCTTTCCTAGACAACACTTTTCATTTCCAATTTCACTTAACACATATATGTTGCTTGAAGTTCTTGCATTTGTAGCGACCAATTTCCCTGAACCTTCTTTTCTTATCTCACACTTTTGTGAATCGAAAGTAACTTTATGACCTTGGTCACACATTTGACTCACACTTAAAAGATTATGTTTCGTATCTTCTACTAGTAGAACATTTTCTGCCTTTTCATTCTTGTTCCCAATTCTAATTGTTCATTTTCCAATGATTTTGGTTGAATCATCATTTCTAAAGGAGACTGGTCCATCTCTTTCCTTTCATAATGTAAGAAACTTGTCTCTATCACCTGTCATGTGTTTTGAACATCCACTGTCAACATACCAACCATGTTTATTCTATTTAGCTTGTAGAGTGACTGTGCATTCTTCATTGCTATACTGATCTTGCTTTCTTATCCATGTCGTTTTCTGAGGTTCTTGTTTGCGACTATGTTGAGATTCTTTAGGAGGGACAGTCATTCTGCAATTTTTGGCCATGTGTCCAAAATTGTTACATTTGTAACATTCCACTTCAGTGCTCAAAGATTCAAACATGTTGTAACTTCTTCTTTGTGTTTCACTAGGTCTTCTTGAATAAACCCTTTGTGTATGGCTCTCAAAGTAGTTATTGTTCATGTTGTTAGCTCTGCAATTTATAGATTTATGTCCAAAATTATTACATGCATAACATAAACCAAAAAATATAGTTTGATACTTGGTAGTTGAAGATCTTCTGAAAGGAGGGTCTCTTATGAATCCTTCTTCTTCTTGAGGCTTGTTTATCTGTTGTTGATTCTAAAATTTGAATCTTCTCGGTGGAGGAGTGTCCCTATAATCTTCCTTGTATATCTGTTTATCCCCTTTAATTGTTTATGCATAGCTTTTTGTATTTGTTTCTTGCTCTGTTGTTTTGGAGCTTGATCGCTTTTTTGTCTGATTGTATCCAAGTCTAGACTTGTCAAGATGATATTTTTTACTTCTAATAATGTCATCCAAAACTTTTGAGCTATTCTGCATATTTTTCTTTTGAATATCCTTTCTTAGTGTGACAATCTCTGCTTCCAGGTTTCTGGTGATCCTGTCCTTTCCTTCTAGCTGTTCTTTGAGTGCATCTTCAATTCTTTTATCTTCTTCTATTTGAACCTTCAATTTTGTGATCATTTGTTCTAGTTCTTGAGTGTCTTTTTTCTTATCTAGTTATGCTTGTAGTTTCTTGTTTTTCTTTTTTTATTTTCCGATAACTTCTATGGGACTCATTAATTCTTCTCGGAAGTCAACTTCTGCCTCTTCAATTTCTTCTTCATATGCTTCTTCATATTTTTCTTCAGAGTTTTCTTTATCAGAGTCTTCTACTACCATGAATAGAACTCTCCCTGTTTCACTGTCACTGACTTTATCTTTATCTGATTATGAGATGTCTTCTTTGGTGCAAAATCTTTTCTTGAAAACTTTCTTTGTAGTTATTTTACCTTTATATGTTTGTCTGCCTTTTGAGTAACCTTCATCATTTCTATTTTTCTTATGAGGACATTTGTTAGCAAAATGACCAATACCATCACAATTAAAACAAATTAAAGGAAGCTTACCTCTATACATACCGTTGGTTCCCTTGTTCAATCTTTTGACGAAGTTGGCCACTTCTTCATCATCTTCCGAGACGTCGTTGTTGCTGCTATATTCTTCTTCTTCCTTTTTCTTTTTCTTTGATCTTTTGAATTCCTTGAAGGCTTCTTCTTTTACATCTGGATTTTTCTGTTCAGTTCTCATCTCATATGTTGTGAAGATTCCATGCAGTTCATCCATACTTATTGAGTTTAGTCTGATCTTTATTCTAGCATTGATATATTAGGGTTGAATATTATAGGAAGAGATCTTAGTACCTTTTGAACAATTACAGATTCTTTGATTTCTTCTCCCAATCCTATGATTGCATTCATTGTTTCATCGACTCGTAAGAAGTAGGCTATGATATCTTTATCTTCCTTCATTTTTAGTTGTTCGAACTGACCTCTGTAAGTTTGAATCTTTGCTTCTTTGACTTTTGAATCTCCTTCATAAATATTTCGAAGCTTGTCCCAAATCTCTTTAGCAGATTCACAATGTGCAACTTTGGTGAATATCGTATCACTGAGACCATTCAAAAGTGCATTTTTGTCTTTGGAATTATTCTCACCGAGTTTCATTGCTTTGTCATTTGTTGGTGGAACTGTTGGTGTTGTGTATCCATCTACTATTGATTTCCAAACTTGAAATCTTTGTGCTTGTATATATGTCTTCATCCTTATGCTCCAAAAAGCATACTTTTGTCCATCAAACTATGCTATTCCATTTGTATACAAGTTGGTACTCTCCATGATCTACCTTTCAGTGGTTAAACTGATTTTTGAAGGAACCTGCTCTGATACCAATTGTTGGATTACTGAGAGGGGGGGTGAATCAGTAATAGCATAATTATAATCATTTTTCTTCAAATGTTATATCAATGTAGAATTATTATCCAATAATGAGCAGTAAGAAATAAACAATAACACACATACACAATACACCAGTGTTTTATGTGGAAACTCAAATCAGGAGAAAACCACCGAATGTTTTTTATTATATGTCTTGAAGAGTTACATTCATTGGAAGCACCAAATTCCTTTGTTTTCCAGTTGCAACTAGAAGGAGGCTCCAACCCCCTAGTTTCTTAGGCTACAACTTGAGGGAAGCTCCAACTCCCCAATTCTCTGGCTACAACCCCCTATGTTCTTCGGCTACAACTGGAAGGTGGCTAAAACCACTTGTCCTTTCCCCGTCCTGCCACCCTAAAGTAGAAGTAGAATGATGGAACCACTGTCACACTATCACTGTGAGATATACTGCTATAAACATGTACCAATAAATCTGTACCATGCATCAACATGTACCTCAACCTGTAATCAACTTGTACCATAAAAAAGTGCATCAACGATGTACCAAGTATGTACCAATCATGTGTCAAATACTCATCAACTATGACTCATCAATATGTACCAACATCATCAACTATACACCTCATGTATGTGCCAACTCATCAACTACTTGTCTCAACCATGTACTCAACATATACCTCAACCAAAAGCCTTCATCAATTTCATCATCCAAATATGATTTTTATCTCTGTAATAGACCTGGTGTATATGATCACATTCCTACAAACCTTCCTTAACTTTAACAACAAGAGACTAGCATTTTCATACAACTTTTCTTTAGTCTGACATGCCTAGTTCTGGATTAGTCAACAACCCTAACTTGAAGTAATCATAACTTTGAACCTGTAATGTATAAATATATGAAACTAATACACAATGTTCTTCAGTGTGTTTTATTCAATTAATCCAGGTTTCACTACTTAGAACCTCTCAGAAAAGGAGTTATAGCAAAAATGGCATACCTTGCTGAATTCTGTCTTATTCTAGAGATCAACCTTGTAGAGTGTGCCCCGCATGAAATTTTAGTTTAATTGATATGAACCTATTAAAAAACATACTATAGACTATACCCTAACCAACACATTTGTTCTCACTGAATTTGTATCTGTTATTAATAATTTATGACCTTTTTACCCAAAACCCTTGTTTTTGACTAGTTTCAGAACTAGCTACAAACCCTATTTTCCATGGAGTGTAACTCCCAAAATAAAATGAACCAAAAGATGAATTTTTTACCACATATACTTGGGTATGTTGTCTCAATTTCATAGCAATTTCATGGTCTGAATAATTATAGAAAACTATTTATAGCGAAAATGGTGATATGACCTGTAAATAACATACCTTAGAAAGCACCATCAAAAGAATGTATCCTTCCTTGCATTTCGGTTTTCTTTTCTTCACCTTCCCTAAAAAAATCAGCTTATATATCCTTGGTTACCTCATAAACCTATAGATATTCAATATTCTCAATTTTGATTAAAATGAGAGAGTCTTGCCTCTTATTTATACTCTCCAAGTACTTCCTTAAAAACATCTTCTAGGTTACTTGGCCCACTTTCCTTATTTTATGGTTAACCCACTTCTAATTTCTCCATTAAATTTATTATTGAAATAATTTATTTTGTATTCACTTTGAATTATAATACACTCATCACTGCACTTTATTATTTACCTTTTAAAATCTCTTAAACCACTTTGACTACTTTGACCTTTTGGGGCTTCTAGATGACATATGAGGGTCCTCCAACTTCGTAAGGCCATAACTCTCAAACCATGAGGAGTTATGTGGCATTCCACATACCACCAGAATTGGAATGACATGTACTATCCATATAAAATAGTATTACCTTAAAATATAGCAAAAATCATACTTGTATCCATCAAACAAACTTGGGTCCATTACCCAAACCTGGGTTCTCCAACTTCATATGGTCATAACTCTCTAACCGTGAGGATTTTTGTGACGTTATACATACCACCGGAAATGGCATGAAAAGAACTATCCATCTACGATAGTTTCCATGAAAAATTCATTGTCCTTCATTTCATTATTCCACAATTAACCATGAGTTCTCTTACTTCACAAAGCATCTTCCCATGAGGGCTTTCACCATAAGGGGACCACTTTGGAGTTCATCCATATTTACTTCTTATCAACCATGACAAAAAAATAATGAGTCATATTTACATCAAACAATATTGGGTCCATTACACAAACCTTTGTGCTACGAGGCTTTCTTCAAGGGTTGACATCAATTACAACCAACCTTAAACAACAATCTCCACCGTTGAAAGATTAAAACTATCTTTTGCTTATGCTTCAATATCGAAACAGGTTGTTTAAGAAAGTTGTGCTTTGTGTTCATGGCTGCGACCTGCATGATCAAGGATTTGGACGATTGGCTGCGAACTGAGAAAACAGGGAGACAGGGGTGCACAAACGAACAAGGCAAAACAGAAAATGATTTTACAAGCCGAAGGGGAAAAATTTTAAAAATTGGTCTGCGATCAAAAGGAGAGAGATAGGGAAAAATTACAGACTTAGGTAGAAACCAAAAACCCATAGGACTCTGACAAGTGCATGTGATAACATGTTGGTGAGTAACTTCAGGGGGAGCAAGTTGAAACATTAAGGAGATGATTTCTACCTCTCTGTGGTTGAGTTTGTTGCACAAATAATTGTTGTTTATTACTTCACGAATTGGATACATACATACCTCGCTTCACATGCTTGTTCTCTCCCATTCATCTATTGTATGCAGTATTTCGTAAATCAGTTTTGTGTTAACACATTCAAACAAATATTTCTTTCATTTCTTTTCTCATATATGTAGTGAATGATATATATTGTTGTTACTCGATTTTATGTAATAAATTTGTGGCCTCTGCCTAGATATTTATTTGTCTTGCATTATATTTGAATGAGAACAAACATAGTTTAAGGGACTCCTCATTGTGTGTAACAATATCATATCAAAAATCCATATTAATACCACAATAACCATTGGTGTGATGGAAGACCTCTCTGCAAACTAAATTGGAACAAAACAAATTTGAAGTGGAACATTACATCCATTTGGTCTTCATTTAGCTTATATGTCAAAATATTGACTTGGGACCTCCTTTACCTTTGCATAGATCTACCTGCCACTTGTTACCTTTCAAATTCTTTGGAGTATGCATTAATTATTTGTTAAAGGGATTGAACCATGTCAATCACACCACATGTTGCTTCCTCGTGCAAAGAACTCTCCTCCAAATATGTTGAACATGCCTTGAACCAAGTGTCCTTTCCCAATGTTTCAAGGGTAGAACATGCCTCCAAATATGTGTAATGCAACATGAATAATGTGTAATGCCAAAAATAGTCACTTTCGTATGCATTAAATAAATTCTTCCACAAAACATCCCTCCTACAAGGGGGTATACATATGATCAAGTAGCTAATGTTCCACTGCAGTGGAATTCTACTCCTCAACTAACCTCCTTTGATTGAATAAGTGCTTCCATTGGCACATGACCTCACCCAATCTAGGGTATTCCTCTTACAGCTTCTTATTTTTCCACCTACTATGCCTTGATGCTTCCTCCAAGATAGGGAATTTCAGTGCTCTTGACTTTTTCTTTCCACATACCATGTTTTGAACCTCCTAAAATGTAGGGTGTTCTTACTTTTGGTTGTGTTTGACCCCTTAAATTGTCGTAAATCATGCTCTAGAGATCTAACATGGTAGGGTGTTCCTATTCTAGCGTTCTCTTCCTAAAATTTTCCAAGTGTGCCAAAATGAAATCCCTTAGTGCCATGTGCCTCTAGAAATTCTACATCATCTTGTAATTTCTATTGAATTTCGAGGGACTTCTGGTGTGCATGGCAAATTGGAATGCACACTAGCCCGAGGAATATTGTGCATGCCAATTTTTCATGCACAAGGGATATTGTTCCCTTGGCATGCACAAAAACCCTTGGGCTACTGTGCATGCCAAAGATATGGTGTGCACCCCTTGGGTTGTTGTGCATGCCAAATTTGGCATGCACACTAGCCCAAGGTTTGTTGAGGGCTGGTGTGCAACCCTTGGGTTGTTGTGCATGCCAAAGGGTTGGTGTGCATGCCAAATTTGGCATGCACACCATCCCAAGGGCTGTTGAGGGCTGGTGTGAAACCCTTGGGTTGTTGTGCATGCCAAAGGGATGGCATGCACACCATCCCAAGGGCTGTTGTGAGTGCCAAATTGGCATGCATACCAGCCTGAAAACACTTTTTCCAGAGGATCCTTCTCCACTTTCTTCTACAAGCCTGCTATGTCATTCATTTTTTTTTTATTCACTTCCCACAAACTCTTAATATCCATGATTTAATCCTTCACTTTAGATTTAGTACTAGACTTTGTCACTGATAGAATTTTCTTTTGTGTTGCAATGAATGCATTCTTCCTCTCTCCCAAATACAGATTCCTTTCAAACTTAAAATCTCCTTATCTACTTTGTGGGATTCTTCAAAAGCACCAACCAATGTATCTTTGCCCACTTTATTAACAAAAATGGAAATGGAACTTGGAAATGTTGTGGAGTAAAATTTGAGCGATACATTTTTAGTGTGTCTTGAGGTTTATGCTGTTTTGTTAAGCAAGGTGGTGCATATATGGTTGAAATATTGTATTTGTTCCTTTGACTCTATTTTGATTCTTGATAACTACATAAATAGACTTGTTGGATTTTTTTGAGCACTCAACTTTGTTATAAAAGTGGTTTGAAAATCCACCTAATCAGAAATAGACCCAATAGTGAAATTGAAATACCATGTAACTACCTCACCATCGAAATTGAAAGGAAATAGGTGATATACCACATCTTCATGTTTGAAATTAATCAATTTGATGGCCTTCAATAATTTATTAATGTAGTCTTCCAGTAAGTAGACTTTATATGGGTCAAACTTTGCCAACAATATTTATACTTTTTTGGAACATTAGGTATTATAGTCATTAGATTTAATGTATCCAAAGCTAGACAAGAAATGTGATTTTTGGCCATATTGACTCTAGGGGAGATGCATGTAAAAATTGATGTGAAAAATGATTCCCAATCAGATGAAATTTTTTATTCATCTATAGGGGTAGTAGATGGAATTTTATTCCAATGGTTTTGAAATAGCTTCAATAGCTTGGGAAATCAAATCAATGAGGTCACCTATGAAGGTATCACTTTCTTCTTTGATAAATGGTCATCGAGTGGGAATCGTTTGAGCTCATATTCATCTAGGTAACTCATATACAATGGGGCCCAAAGGGGTTGGATCCAATGGTGGAAAGTGAGGAGTTTTTCACTATTGGGCAAGGTTCAATTCTCGTGAGGGCTTTACCTAGAGCCATGGGGGCACCTTGAGGTAGTGGTCGAACGTGTGGTTTCACCTAGAGATACTATATTAAATGGTATCGTGACTCGTGCACACATAAGTGGATCAAATCCCACCCCAATGTCCTTCAATTTTTTTCCCAAAGGGGTTGGATCCAATGGTGGAAAGCGAGGAGCTTTTCACCGTTGGGCAAGGTTCAATTCTCATGAGGGATTTTCCTGGAGCCATGGGGGCACCTTGAGGTAGTGGTCGAATGTGTGGGTGCACCTAGAGATACTATATTAAATGGTATCGTGACCCATGCACACATAAGTGGATCAAATCCCACCCCCATGTCCTTCAAATTTATAAGCCCACAGGGGTGTAGACCGATTGGCGAGTGCCATGTAAATGGAAGGAAATATGTAAACAAGGTTTCAAGTTCGATTCTCACCCCGATTTACTTATGCTTCATTCTTGCAGGCTGTGTGGCACACCTGGGGTTATAGTGGTAGCAGATGGGTATCAACCACATGTCACGTGAGTGCAATAACCGTGAGTTGTCGATTCCCCTAGTATACAATGGGAAATGCATCAATTTGACTAGTGTAGTTGTGGGTTAACCTTTAAAAGACTTGAAATTGTTTAGAAGGAATGGTGAACCAATCCTCAATCTTGAATGTAGGTTGGGCTTCAAATTGTATGTCATTTTCAAAATGGAGATCAATGCTAGTTTGAAATGGCATCTTTCTCTCAAAGTGAACCCCACTATCCTCGAAGTTTGGCTATGAAATTATAAGAGTTACACATGTTCTTGTGAGAATTATCCACACAAATAATATATGTTATTGGCCATAAAAGGGTGGTGTCCTTCTTGTAGCACCAAATTATTGACATAGGAAAATGACCATTGTTAACTACACAAGATTACCTAGTGAAAGGGCCCAATTAGATCTTTCCTTATTGAAATGGAAAGCACTGTAGTTATGACTTAGTTGTCATATGCAACATAAGATGTTCTATTATGTTCTCTATCTAATTTGTTCTAAACTAATCAATGTAAAATGTAGGAATGTGAATGAAGATGGGGTGAATGAAAGGAATGAAATGCAACAAATACAATGTGCTAAAATGAAATATGAAATTAGAAATATCTTGATTAAAGGAGAAAAATAACAAGTTCTGAAATGCAATCAACAATAGAGAGAATGATTCCCCTAAGGAAAAACGCATAGCCTACTACTTTGTTTCGCTCTTGCAGTTGTCCAAGTGTTATGTTTGATTCTTCAATGCATTTATTGGGATTGTTGATTGTCCATCTTCCTCTATTTCGACATCTACCTAACCATTTCATTTTTGTCTTTTATCCATTTTTACACTCACCACAGGGTTTGGCAAAGCCCCCATGAGAAAAATACACCACTGTCTAGCTTAATCCACTATTGTAGCTCTTCCACATATGCATTTTGGTATCCCATGTGTTTTTCCACTCACCGTGAGGTTTTCCAAGGTTTGACAAAGCCCCCAAGAGATAAATACATCACTGGCTAGCTTTGTCCATTGTTGTAGCTCCTCCACAAATGTATTTTGGTCTCCCACATGTTTTTCCACTCACCGTGAGGTTTTCCAAAGCTCCCAAGGGAAAAAAAAACCATTGGTTGACTTTCTTTACTACTACAACTTCCCCATATGTTGTGTTTTATATTTCCATGTTTTTTCAAGCTTGTGGTGTGGTTCAACAAACCCTCCAAGGGAAAAACACATCAATGGGTATCTTGCTTTGTTGTTTTGAAAACCCCAATGTTTTGTTTTTGCATTTATATTCTTACTGCGAGGTCCAACAAGGCCTCCATTGATAAAATCACATCATGGTTTACTTCATTCCTGCAACTACCTCCCCAATATGGTTTGGTATCTAGTTTGTTTTTTCACTACTATGGAGTTTGTAGAAGCCAAACACATTATAAGGAAAGCTATTGTTGCATACAATGCACAACAAGGCATGCATGGCATGCCAAGGCAAGGTATGGCATGTCAAGGTAAGGAAATGCATGGAAATGCATGGAATGTCAAGGAAAGACATGGAATATCAAGGCATGGCATATCAAGGCAAGGAAACACATGGCATGTCAAGGCAAGGAAAGACATGACATGTCAAGGAAAGGAAATGGCATGTCAAGTCAAGGAAAGGCATGTCAAGGAAAGGCATATCAAGGAAATGCATGGAAATTCCAAGGAAAGGTATCACATGTCAAGGTAAGGCATTGCATGGAAAGACATGGCATGTTAAGGCAAGGTATGGCATGCTAAAGCAAGGCAATTAATGGCAAGGCTAGGCATGACATGTCAAGGAAAGGCATGGCATGTCAAGGCAAGGCATGACATGTCAAGGCAAGGAAGGACATGACATGTCAAGACAATGAAAGACATGTCAAGGCAAGGCATGACATGTCAAGGCAAGGAAATAGAATGTCAATTCAAGGAAAGGAATGTCAAGGCAATGCATGGCAATGCCAAGGAAAGTTATGGCATGTCAAGGTAGGGAGCATGGAAAGGCATGGCATGTCAAGGCAAGGCAAGGCATGTCAAGGCAAGGCAAGACATGTCAAGGAAAGTAAATTCATGGCATGTCAAGTCTAGGCATATCATGTCAAGGGAAGGCATGCCAATGCAAGTTATGTCATGTCAAGGAAAGACATGTCGATTCAAGGCAAGGTTTGTCAAGTAAAGGAATATCAAGGCAAGGCAAGGCATGTTAGGGCAAGGCAAGGCATGTCAAGGAAAGGAAAGGCATGACATGGCAAGGAAAGGAAAGGCAAGGCATTGCATGTCAAGGAAATTCATGGCAAGGAAAGGTAAGGGAACGCATGGCAAGGAAAGGTATTGCAAGGAAAGTCATGGTAAGGAATGACAATGCATGGAAAAGCATGGCATGTAAAGGCAAGGCAAGACATGTCAAGGCAATGCATGGCTTGTCAAGGAAAGGCATCTCAATGCTAGGCATGGCGTGTCAAGGAAAGACATGGAATGTCAAGGGAAGGCAAGGCATGGCATGTCAAGGCAAGGCAATGACATGTCAAGTCAAGGAAAGGCATGTCAAGGAAATGCATGTCAAGGCAAGGAAATGCATGTCAAGGCAAGGCATGACATGTCAAGGAAAGACATGTAATGGAATGGCAAGGAATGTCAAGGCAAGACATGGCATGACAAGGCAAGGTACGACATGTCAATACAAGGCATGGCTTGTCAAGGAAAGACATGGCATTTTTTTATGATTTTTACTAACGTTTATTAGAATTGTTGAATGTTTTACATCATTGGAATGACATCTTAGCTGTAACTTATTTGAAATTTTATTATTGTATGTGCACTTTGATATGATTTAATATGATTATAGTTTCATTTAATATGTTGTAATATTAGATATATAATAGATAAATTAATTATTACATGGAATAAATAATAACTTTTCATTCTAAATGTTTGTTTTTGTAGAACAAGGATCTTCCAGAATATCTGGATCATCCTCATCAAATAGAACCAAATCATGACATTGGGTCTGATGTTGAGATGACAGATGATGCTCATGATGACACAGATATAGATGACAATGATGTCGATGTCGATGCAAATGACGATGATGATGATCATGATGATCACAATCACGATGGTGATGATAATGATGAGGCAGTTGTTGGTAGAAGCTAGTGGCATTCATGATTATATAGACTGCAACATGGATCATTTTTGATATATTTTTATAATGCCTCTTTTCATAGTTATTATCATATGTATCATTTTCAGAGCCTCCAGTACCATATTATTGAGTTGTATCATTTTTACATGTATCATTTTGACTTATATCATTTGGACATGACATATCATATTGACTTGTATCATTTTGTCTTACATAATTTATCATTTTTGTTTATATCATTTGTACATGATGTATCATTTTGATTTATGTCAAATATTGGACATGTATCATTTTCAGATGTTATTAATCTACTAACATGTTTGAATTTCACTTGTTTTAGTTATATATGATGATGAACTTATCAATATTGACTCATCAATTTTTATATATTGAAATTGGTTGATGGTTTTTGGATGCATATTTATTATGTATGATGGTTTTGATTTACTGCTCATGATGGATGTTGTCAAATTCACTTAAATTATAGATATTTGACCCACTTGTTTTAATTATAGATGATGATCATGTTATAATAACTATATTTTTATTTTTTACATACTAGATGTTGTAGATTCTATTTTGATGGAGATTTAATAAGTATAATGATGTCGTTATTTTGTATGGATGTTTGTTTCCCTAAAAATTCTTTATAAATGTTATCATATAAAATATTTCAAATGCATTTATATGACTTACTGTATAATCATATAAGTTATTTAAGAGACATGATATATTTAACTAATTAAATTGAAATAAAACATATTAAATTAATAATTGTAAGAAAAACAAAAAGAATTTTTTGAACCAAAAAAGGAAGCAACAATGGAAGCCAAATTGGACGAAAATTGGAATCCACACCAGAAGAAAAAATGGAAGAAAAAATGGAAGCCAAACTAGAAGTAAAACTGGAAGCAAAACAAGAAGAAAAAATAGAATAAAAACTAGATGGAAAAATGGAAGCCAAACTAGAAGCAAAATTGGAAGCCATATCAGAAGCAAAATTGGATGTAAAATTGGAATCCAAACCAGAACCCAAAAAGGAAGAAAAATTGGAAGGCATATCCAAAGAAAAACTGGAAGAAACACCTGGCACTAAACCTAGTGCTATTCCTGGTGCCAAACTAGAAGAAAATTTTGAATCCATATCAGAAGAAAAATTGGACGTCAAACGGAAAGCCAAACCAAAAGCCAAAATGGAAGCAAAATTGGAAGGCATATCAGAAGGAAAACTGGAAGCAACACCTGGCACTAAACCTGGTGCTATTCTTGGCGCTATTCCTAGTGCTAAACCTGGCACTAATTCTTGAATTATTTATGGTGCTAAACCTAGCGCTATTCCTGAAGCTATTTTAGGCGCTATTCCTCATGATAAATCTGACACTAAATTCAACACTAAATCTGGCACTAATTCTGGCGCTAAATCTGGCGCAATTATAAAAAGTCCAAATTGTGACCAGTTTTGCACTGGAAAATGTGTCCAATTCATGAACTAAAATACACTAAATTTTGGTGTTATTTTAGGCACTAATTTCCTATTCTGTTGTAGTGAGACATCCAATCTTCTTTTGAAATATATAAGTCTCTAACTTGGTTTCTATCGAGTCTAGTCCAGTAAAAATTGAACATCCTATCCATGTATTCAGAAATAATAGTTAATTTCCCTTAGGAACTTGCAAAGGATGATAAAATGGTGTCCAATGAGGTGGCCAAGGAAAATTGTCTAGGTTCTCTTGTGCCCCTTAATTCATGGACACGTGATCTCAAGGTGGCCAACCCCTCATCAATCTATGTGTTTATGTTTGGTGGTTGTGGTGGGTTGGGGTTTTCTGTGCTTTTGTATGCTTGTGTGTGGTTTTCATTATCTTCGGATTCCATTTTACTAATATATGTTGCAATTTAATAAGGCATGGCATATCAATTAGGTTGATTTATTTAATTAAAATAGAAAATTACAAAAAACATGAAAATACATATCTTAAGAAAGTAAAAAAACAATAAAATAATCATGCGCACATGCATGCGATATTTTATTTTCATAATATATTTCCATTTTCTAATGTGAACACTATGAAAATTTGATAGATGAAGAATATGGGTGAGTGCAAGCTAATGATGGTCTCTCATGACGTGTTAGTGGAAATGCAAACCTGGAAAAACAACAATATATTAACTTGGAGGGATTATTCAAGTTATTTTTACAATGAATTTGAATATGGTGTAAGAAGATGAAATGTAGGAAATTGAATTATATTTCCTAATATACAACTTTCATTCATAGAAATTGTGAATAACTATGTCAAATTTGTTTTTTTTCTAACAGTGGCATCTTATTTTTCCAACAAAATATAAGGTATATGTTTTTGTTCGTGCAGGGGTTGAGTACCTTAACGATGGAATTTCATTCCAAAAACTTGTATACTTGTAGAGAACCCATTTTTCTTGTGTTGTGTATTTTTTGGAAATTTATAATATAAATTTTATATTTCTTTAAAATCATCAAAGTCAATGTATCCCTGAAATTACAACATCTTTTGTTCATGCAGGCTAAGAGGATCTTAACATGATAAAAACAATTATTTTTTCTTTTTAGATCGTAGATATCAGTATCCTCTAGTGTTGCATATAACTCATTCGAGAAATGGTTAAGCAAACAAAAAGTTATAGGAGAAATAAGAGAGGTATGTATTCTAGGATTTTGATATATGTCAAGACAAAAATAGATTAAAAATAGTAAACATTATTAAATTTTTAAAAAAATTGTGTATATTTGGAATCTGCACAACCAACTCTATTTTTGTTTGTAGTTTCGTCAATAACTGAATCGTGTAGCCTATAGAAAAATACCATAAAAAACAAAGACATGGAGAGGAATTCATTAAAATGGAGGTTTTTATGTATTTGCGAAGTAAACCACTAGGTTTGTCATTCCAAACCTAAATCTGAGGCAATCAACTCAACAAACACGTATGCTAGGTTTTTCACTTTTGCTAAAAAAAAAACTGAAATTCAAAAAAAGCGTGTGCACTTTAAGAACATGTGTGCATTCCTAAAGTGCGTGTGTGTTCCTAAAGCGTGCACACATTCCTTAAGCACACATGTGTTCCTAAAATGCATGCGTGTTATTAGCAACAGGAATGTGCGCATGTTTTTGTTAACACAAATAAATTCTCTCTCTCTGCCCCCTTCTCCCTCCCTCCCTCTATATTCCTCTCTTTCTCTCTAACCTCACTCTCCCATCCCTCTCTCACTCTCTCCCCCCTCTCTGTATACATATCCCTCTCTCTCTTCCCCCTCTTCCACTCTATCCTTGTGTCCCTCTTCCCACTCCTCTCTCTCCCCCATTCCCCCCCCCCGTCCCCCGATCTCTCTCTACCCCAC
>ML781318.1:30084-62682 GCA_009831015.1 Picea engelmannii | reverse complement strand
GTATTATATTGTTCAATGTATTAATTCCTATGATCGCATTCCCAGGTTGAAGGTGTTTTAGTTGCAGCCAATGTGTACTCAACCCCCTTTGAACCTATATGTGAAAAATGCAGCTGTCCTGCTTCTGCCTCCACTTTGATAAGTGATGATATATATCCATATATATATGGAAATTTCATCAATGTTGTCATCCAAACCGTGGGCAACAAAACCATCCATTGTACGGTTAGGAAGCCTCTGTTAGAAAATGTGCTTCATAAGTTGGTAGAGTTGTCATATGAAATGTATCTACAGCAAAAAACAAGCAGTTTCTACATGTTGTGGGACCTTCAGATACACATAAAATTCACCTTAAATGAGGACAATGAAATTTTTCATATCGGTTGAAGAACGAAAAAATATATATATCAAACTTTGTCAGGAAACGAAAAATACCCCATGTGTCTCTGTAATATTTCTTCAACATCCAGATGAATGTTCGTCGGACTTGGCTAGTTGGGATTGCACGTGCATAATATTGTTCGGTCCAAAAAATGGGAATCATGTAAGCAAACCCCATATATCCCATGGCCCCGGTTATTTTCTACTGGGAACATATAGCAGATGCAAGAGAAAACGAATGTGGCGACGTCTTTTCTTTGTATATCAAATTGTTTGGTGCAAAGGTGGATGTGTCCTGCTCTATTGAACCTTGTGGGAACTTGCTTGCGGCCTCTTTGAAG
Source organism: Picea engelmannii (assembly GCA_009831015.1). Lineage (NCBI taxonomy): Eukaryota > Viridiplantae > Streptophyta > Pinopsida > Pinales > Pinaceae > Picea > Picea engelmannii. The sequence goes on along the minus strand of ML781318.1, from coordinate 61,960 downwards.
TTTACTTGGTTCTTGGTTGTGTGCTTTGTCTATCAATTTGTATATCACGGTACTCCAACTATTGTTTGGAGGACGCAGAACAATAGAATTGAATTTTTAGCCAGCTAGCCCGCAAATATGCCTGATAATTTCTATGGCGCTGTGACGCAAATGTAGTATGTGGCTTGTTTTAGCAATTTTCCTTGATTGATGAACTTGGTAAAATTAATCTCCTGGAATAATTTGAAATCAATGAATATATATTGTGCCAAGTGCAATTGTGTTATCATATCAACAAGAGGCCCTTAAAATTCAAATTTGTCGTTGTGTTAGCATTTTTGCTTAATAGATGAACTTGGTAAAATTAATCTCCTTAAATAATTTGAAATCAACGAATATATACTGTGTGAAGTGAAATTGTGCTATCATATCAACAAGAGACCCTTAAAATTAAAATTGGTCCTTGTTATGCTTGCGGTGATAGAATTTAAAAAATATATATTTTGCTTCCTTCCTTTTTTTTAGAATAAGTGATTTAACATCCTTCACTAATTTTATGTAATTCAATTATACAATATCAATATTTAATATTAATAATTTAGTATTTGAAAATAACGTTTTTAGATAATGTTAGATAGAATGACAATCCGTAAACAATCGCAATCTTGAGCCTGCCAGTCATGGAGTCCTTCTGTGAATTTGTGTGTCGTGGAACTCCGAGTGTTGTTTGGAGGACATGGGACAATAGAAGTGCAATGGTGAGCCAGAGAGTCTGCAAGTCCACCTATCAATTTGTATATCGCGGAAGTTTGGATGTTATTTATAGGACACAAAACAATAGAGGCTCAATTTTGAGCCTGTCGGGACAAGATCCCGCGATCCAAAAAGTGGCTAAGTATGGATTGAAGGATCTGTACATGCTCTATAAAATATCATGTCCATACTTTATAAAAGTACATGTTTACTATGTATTGCTCGTTTTTCAGAAAATTTCTAGGTGTCGAAGTTGGCAGATGCACGTGTTTAGATTTCCACTTACTTTTATATCACTAGTCCGACCAAATGGTACAAAATTTCTTGTCTAATTAAATTCTGCAATATCAATATTTAATATTAATAATTTAGTGTTGAAAATAATGTTTTTAGATCATGTTAGTTGATAGGGATTACCATCCGTAAACAATGGCAATCTTGAACCCGCCATCCCTAGAGTCCATCTGTAAATTTGTATATCGCGGAACTCTAAGTGCTCTTGTGTAGTCCCTCCTCTTAGTGATGTTGGTTGAATCTGATTCTGACTCTGATTCTATGCACTACTTCCACTATTCTGACTGCTACTACTCTATCCTCCTTGGCTAACTACGATGGATTTTTACTAGTCTTCAATTGTTATCTCTGATTGTGGTGATGCACATAGGGTTGTGGATTCGACACAAGACTCATTCTGAGTAGGACTTAACAGTTCTTCTATCATCAGACTAGAATTAAAATCCTCTTATTCTCCTAATATATATGGTATCTCCACGATTTAGACTAGTGTGCAAGGTTCTCTCTCCTATGGCTCATTGTGCAGCTCTCCTTTCCCATCCCTAGTTTTTAGTTCTTGTACCTCCTTCCTCTACACTACTCCTCAAACTCATATTATTCCTTTGGTATACGTCTTCTTGCATCTTCAATCCCTTCCTTCCTTTTTCATCGCTTCCTTCATTCTCTTAGACAATCCTGTATTCATCCCTTGGTTCCTTTATGTGCGCAAAGCCCCTTAGTATTCAGATTCCATGATCATCATTTGTTTTCACATAATAACATATTTATCCACGTACCTAATGATTTCAAGAACCTCCCATGCATATCTTTGAAAAATTCCCTTTCTGCGACATTATATGATTGAATACGATCTACTACAAATTCTATAACATAACCTCCTAGTATATTATCCAACCAAAAATAAATTGCTCAAGTAGTTGGGTTACTTACAAAATTTAGTTGTCTTACCAATTGAGGAGTCTAATTCTTTGGCACTGCGTCCCTTTGTCTTATAGTTTTCTCCACTAATCTTTCTAGCCACTCAGTTGGAATAATTGGAAATTCAACAAAGAAAATTTCATGCAAATTTGTGTACACATACCTTTGCATCAATTGTTTGTCACTCATCTGAGGATTCTTGTTCTCTTGTTGAGAAAACTCATGTTCCTTTCTTTCCAGCCACTCAGATATCTCCTTCTTAGTCGGCCTCCAAAACATCCCCTTAATCGCAAATTCTAGATCCTGGCAATGAAACCATTTGTTGGTGTTGTGTGCATTTTGTAAGACCCTAGGTTCGATTTATCTATGCCCTAAAAAACCCACTATACATTGGCCCTTTGGGCATCACCTTCTTGTGCATATGAAGTCTCACTTGAGGTATCTATGGGGACTGTGAGAATCGATTTTCTGCGGTATTGAGGGAATAGGAGGAGATCATTCGGTTCATTCTTTCTTGTTATTTCAGTGCACGTAACTCGGTTATTATTCAATATTAAATTAATTATGATTCAAATTCCTATAATCAATATCCTCTAGATTCATGTATACTTCATGGCTATAACATTTAATATCATTACACACAAGATTCAACATGAGATAAAACTAATCTACTATGCAACCATCCATAATCCATAAGCAACCATATAACAGACATGCAACACAAGATTCAATATCATCTCTTTTGCATTCCTTTATTCATTCTCCTCATTAACACACTGTTAAATTCAAGAACTCTGGAACTCAACATGGAACCAAACCAAGCAAGACAGAACATAACCTAACAGAACCCAACCAAGAGGAATCCTTAATACATATCATCTACTGGAACAGAATGGAACAAAACCCCTATTCTCCCAACCCATTACATATTTATACAAAAATCTAGGGTTAAAATCCCTAATCTCTTCATCCCAAAAATATCCCATTACAATGCATGGCCAGTTCAGTTAACTGGCTATTCGACTGCTTTTCTCTCTCAATGTTGCTTTTATGTTGTTCTTCTATTTATGGAATGTCGAGTTGTAATCCTTTTGTCATGCTTTATTCTCTTGCTCTCTTACTTTATCCGTTTTCAAATTTATTCTTCTGTTTGTGTGTTGTATTCCTTCTGCTCTCTTTCCTCCTTCTGCACACTATCCTCCTAGATTCCCTTAGTTGCGCGCTCCCTAAATTTCCTTCTTCTTCCATGCACTTTTCCTTTACTTAGTATTTTTCCCAACACTGTATTAAAACTGCAAAATTGTTTCCAAAACTGCATGTCCAACACAATGGTTATATAAATTTTTGTTGATGCCACTTGTGATTGGAACCAACCTAGATCCATATTAACTCTGGATCTATAAAGTACTGAGAGGGATCAAATCCCTTAAGGTGTAAACCTTTATTCAAGTTTTGCACTCTAATAAATGTTTTCACCTTAAGGGACTTGATCCCTCTCAACACTTGATAGATCATTAGTTGAGATGGATCTATACTAATTGTAAATAAATATGTTAGATATCTTTAAAGAAATAGAATATGTTAACATGAATAAAGAGAGACAGCCGCATTTCTTTTGCTTCACTCAATGTTTATTTTTCTCTTTTCAAGTATTCATTGATCCATACTTTTGTAGTTAATATTGCGCATAAGTTTCCAATACCATTACAATTTAAACGTTTAACCCATGACTAATTGTTTTGGTGTTTTATAAAGCCAAGGAATTATGGAGGGTGTGGGATCTAAAAACATTAAGTGTGGATAGTGAACACAATTTGAATTCTTATATCAACAAATATCGACAATGCCAATAGAACATGAATTCAAGCAAGGATTGAAAAAGACAAGGTATCTAAGCTTATCTAGGAAGCTTTCATTAACTGACACTTAAAATGGTGGATTTAAAAAGACAAGATATCCAAGCTTCTCTAGGAGGATTTCATTACGTGACACTAAAATGGTGGATGCACCAATGTTGCGGTAGGATTATGTGGGCATCAACTATGTGATGTGTTTAATATTGTGGAAGAGTACTCTATATCAAGGAATAAATGAGAGTCAACAAGAATAGAGATTAGTTTAGAATTTAGATGCCAAAGGAAAGTAATCAATGTTGAATCCTAAATATTGATAACAATTCACTAATCACATTCATTCTAATATAATATTAAGGGTACAATGATCATTAAACACATAAAAGATGGAAGTAGAAACACACATGAGCTATTTAAAATGTGACCCTTTTTTTGAAATTTTGTAATATTGATTTCAAGTTGAAGGGTATATTGTAATAATAATAATCTTATATTTTAATTTTAAATGTGACATTCTTATGGGTTATATGTATATTATAAATAAAGGATAAAAATCATAAACACCAAGCCATACTTGTTTGAAATTTGGAGGAGTTTCAAAGTGTTAAAAATGACAATGTAAAGATTTAGACATAATGTAAGAATCAAACCCTTTTGTGGACACCCATATAAGAGAGGATTTGTTTTGTGTATCCATATGATAATCGAGAATTGCAACTTAGATTCATATCTTGAGCATATCATAATCATGCTTGACTATGTGAGTCAGATTTGTTGTAGATCTCATTAGAAAGAAGAAATTGTCCTAGACCTTGAAGCCTTTATTGAAATTGGGTAATTCTATCAAAACACTATAAAAGCCTTGAAGAGAACCTACTTTCTTTATAAGGATCTAGGAACAAGCAAATCTAGAATGATTGCACCCATTTCTTATCATATAGGCTAAGATTTCTATAATTTGGATATTCCTAATGTTAATATAAAGATAAAGCTAAAGAAATTTTCTCATCAAGATCACCAAGTATGTGGCTCTTATTGAGGACATTGATTGCTCACTCTATTTCCCAAACCATGCAAAAAATGTGTGATAGAGTGGATGTTTGAGCATAATCCTTATTGCATAGATCTAAGGATAACATGAATTATACTACCTTCTCCATATCTTACTTAATAATCCCACCTAGACATAAAAAACATTTCTCCAAGTATTAAGGTTGTAAATGATACATCTCATTGTTCTTGGACTTGCAATGAGGCATAGGGAAAGAGATCTAAGGAGCATGCTCAAATATTTGGCCCTTAAATTATCGTTACACTCATGCCAATGTTTCTAAAAAAAATGTGTTATTTATAAAGATACATAAAATTGGGGAAAGGGGCATGATCAAAGGAGTAAGGAATTGATGATGCAGAAAATTGAATGAATATAATCACCATTTTCATTGTTGTAATTCCAATATTATCTTTTGTAATGTTGACAAGGTCTACTTTGCATAGGCTTATACATAAACTTAATCAATAACATACAAGTTATTGTTAATCTGAATGGAGGTTTTTATCCCAAACAAAATCATTAACATAATTTGTGTGAAACAAAAAAAAAACTATGCATTATCTTTATAATGAGCTTGACAAAACCTATACAAGATTAGTGAATCGTTGAAAGATTTACATTCAAGTATTAATTATGTGTTTTTTCCAAGTATTTATTGCAATAACAAGGATGTTATGAACAACATACTAAGTGGTTGAGAGGTCATCGAATGTTCCCAAATAATATTGAAATTTTAGATACCAATGCTATGACCATGTTATATTTCTCAATACATTTGGTGCTTTTAGAGAGATGGAATATGTAATCATGAAGAAAGAGAGATGGTCTCATTTCCTTGGGGTCGGTCGATGTATTTTGTTTTCTCTTGGAAATTGTTGTTCAACCACATATTTGTAGTGAATCTTACTAATAAGTTTTCAATGCTATTGCAATTTACACCCATATTAAGTGGTTGAGAGGCTAGCGAATGTTCTTGAATAATAATAAAATATTAGATACCAATTCTATAGCCATGTTAGATTTGTCAACATGTTAGATGATTTTAGAGAAGTATGATTTAAAACTGTTTTTGTTTGGCTAGGAGTTTATTTTCTTCAGACTTAAGGAAATCTTCGGACTTAAGGAAACAGGTTAATGGCTCAAGACCTAGAGGCATTTGGCAGGAGTGAAAATCTCCCCCCTTACAAACCACCAACCGATTCTTTCAAGTGGAATGGTTTTCTTTGAATAAAGATGATGAATCAACCAACATTAACTGATAACAGTCAATAATGATTGTCCCCACTGCTAATTTGACTTTCTACATTATAATAGATTTTCTCACTTAAAAAAATTAAAATAATAATAAAATTCTAATTATACTTAAAATTTCTACTACAATTGAAATGTGAAAGTCACACATGTGCATAGATACTGTCAGATGCAAAGCATGCCACCTGGAAAGTCATATATAGATACTGTGAGATGCCAGGCATGCTGTGTGAAAGTCATATCTGTAAATAAGATATCAAAGAATGAGAAAAGGAAGATCAAGTTTATTGACCTTCTCTTTCTATTTCTCTTCCTTGAAGTATTGAAATTCGTTTGAACCTTTTTTTTAAGCGATTTATATGGGTTATACAAGTCCTACACTAAGGTGAACCTTGCTCTCATGATCTTATATTTATATGTCTTTTGAAACTATATTTATCATATAGATTATTTTGGCTTAACAAGAAATATTATTGTAATTTATTGATTAAAAATTTAATGAAGTTTAAATAAAATATGAATATTAAAAGGTAAATAAGATATCAAAGAATGAGAAAAGGAAGATCAAGTTTATTGACCTTCTCATTAGTCTATCTCTTTCTATTTTTCTTCCTGTATTTTCATTTTCAAAGAGTTTTTTGGTGTAGAGGAGAGAATTCACAGGATTGCATTGTAACTAGAAATCATTTGATGCTGGGTTTTTTTCTTTGGGTTTTCTTAGGTGAAATTTGATGCCTTTGTGTGATGAAATTCCTTTGTGATTATGTTAATTATTGTGCTTGAGTTATTGATGTTTTTCTATGTTTAAAATACTTTTATTAACTGGATTGATGCATGTGATGAAGAAATTGCATTGTATTACATTATATTTACTCATAAATTCATTTTCAAAGGATACTTTGTGATAGACAACAACTATGTAATCACATCCATTTGTTTTTGTTGTATTTTGATATCAATAACCATTTAAAACTAGTTGTTGCAATTATTTAGCTCAATTTCTAATTTTGCATTTAAAGAATGACAATTTAATTCCAAATAACAACAAAGTTTCAATCTTTGAAAACATTGGTGTCAAGATCTAGTTTAGTATTGGAGGCATCAACTTGCATATAGTCTTTACCTAGAAGTTGAGGCCACACATGGGTGTACAGGTTGTATGCATCTCTAGAGGGGTTCCTTTCATTTCTTGGTGTTCATACGATTGGTTTCCTAGGAAAATCCTTGGCTTCCTTGGGTCGTTTCTAAGTGGGAAAGCACAAGTGATAAAGTTTGGTTGTAGCTGCTAGGTGAGCAATAACCAGCTTGTTGCGCAGCATTCAATGTTGAGGCGGCTGGTATATACATTGTTGGATAACCTCGGTATATATGTCGAGATATATTTGACGATGTATATAGGTATATACATTGTCAAATAACCTTGGTATATACATCGCGATATATCTGACGATGTATATACCACCTGTCGCAACATTGAATGTTGCCCAAAAGGCTTGTTATTGCTCGTCATAGTTGCTACCTCCACTAACTCATGGATGCTTTGGTCAATGCATTTTGACATTTACTTAGTCATTACATTCCAAGAAAGTTCATTTATATCATTTCCATATATATATATGAAGGCACGCAACTTATACATATATTTTATATCTTGTAAAAGAATTTGTATGGAAAGATTGTTTATAGCATTCTAATCATCTTAAGAATACATTTCAGATGTGATCTAATTATTCGTTGTCTTGTACATGTTGAATTAATGGTGTACAAGCTAAATTTGAGCATGATTGTAAGCATAGGAAATGTGGAAGGATTGGCCTTGAATGAGACATACCAATCCACTCTGAAGACTTTGTGAATCATATGCCCTTTATCGGTATTCATCTCTATCACTCCATTTACTTGAGAGGACTATGTATTATGTATGTGAGTTTTGCATTGTATTAAAATTATGAGTTGAAGCTTGTTCTTCCTCATTGCCAAAACAATGCAATGTGCTTACTATTAGTTTGGCTTTAAGGCTGAAGTAATTGACTCTTTATTGTTGAATTTTTGATAATAAGTGGATGTTGGTGTTAACTTTGTGCATAAGAATTTTGATAGGGTGTTAACACCTACAGTTATAAGACCAAACAATAAGGATGTATCCATGTCCACACATTACACATGCAAGTAATTAGGTTTGAACCCTTGAATAAAGTTCTTGCACAAAGGGATTGAAAGGGTGTGCCATTCAATTAGTTCTTGATAATAGAGCATTGCAAACATGAAAGATCTCAAACCTTGAAGAAAGAAGTACAACAGTTTGCATGTTCCTTCCTGGTGATAACAACAAAGAAGTTTGTACCCATAATCCTTTTTATATTTGCATCGGTAAATGATTGTTGTGTGTTGGCTACACAGAGAATAGATACATTGTAGTCATTCACAAAACTAAGATCTCTACATAAAACAAAGAAATAAATATTAAAATTTAATTTTATAGAGAATCCCTCTTGGTGAAGTAAGTAGGCTATAAATTGTTGATAAAGTAAATAGGCTATAAATTCCTCGTTGACAAATCATTTACTTATCTTCATGATAACTTTACATCTTTACATACATGGTATTACTATTTGGTTTGTGTAATACACCTACCACATTTAGAAACGTTTTTAAACTTCATCATAAGAGTATAAAAATAGCTTAAATACTCACGTGCTTTTCAAGAAGCTTTGTTAAATTTGGAAAAGACCTTATAAATGTGGAAATATGTTCCAATAGCGCTTAAGTCTTAAGTCATGAGAAGGGTGTTCAAATCAAGTAGTTTTCTTTGGTTTTTGAAAGTCGTATCTCAATATATCTTACAAATATATAATTAATCATGAACTTGCCTTCACTTATCAAATTCAAATAATTATGAATATTTATTAACCATAGTTTTGGGTACTTGGGTTCAAAACCATGTAGGATGAATATTTTTCCTTATAGGAGGAATATGGACTTGATTTCAATGATTATATATAAAGGAAATATTTTTTTAATTAGTTAAAGCCATGGTTTGGTGTCAAAAGCTAGGGACTAGGTATTTGATCTATGTATATGAAGATTATGGACTTGATTTTAATGATTATATATAATAGGAATAGTTCTTTAATTAGTCAAAGTCATGGTTTGGTGTCAAAAGCTAGGGACTAAGTTTTTTATCTATGTTATTTGGGTATAAAACTCACATACGAGGCCTTAAACCATGTACATTTTAGGGTGTAAATGGAATTTGTATCATATGGGACTAGTTTTGAGGTTGGATGTAATAGGGATTTTTCTTGTGATATATCCATAGTTTGGGATAAAAACTATATATTAGTTTGCATTTCATGATTTTGGGGTTTAAATGATATTTATGAGGCCCTTAACTATGATACAAATTTCCATGTGGAATATTTTCATTGTAGGGTAAATGGGACTAATATTGTTAAGAATGAGATGTAACACAGATAGTTTTCACAGACAAATCCATGGTTTAGAGCCCAAACATGTATTTATTTGGCTTCTAATCCATGTTCTTAGACTCAAAATGCATGTATATGACCCTAAAGCCATGTACATAGGGCACTAAGCCATTACTCACCCATTGTATTTGGAATCATTTGTCTACATGAGGATTAGGAGTCTGATCTTATGGTTTGGGTGCAACATGGGTTGTTCTTATACTTGAAACTATGGTTTGGGGCTACAAATGAAGGATTCAATTCCTAATTTATGTTTTTAAGGATTGAAAGCCATGTAGAAGACTATGAAACATTATATAGTCCATGTTAATGGAATATTTACCCTACAAGAGGATTAGAAGACTTATTTCAAGATTTAGATATAAAAGGTATGATTCTTATGGACGAAGCCATGATCACATGGTCAAGGGGAGGGTTGGTTACGCTAAGAGTCTAGAAAATGATAAGTAAGCTCATAGAAAGGGTATTTAATTTTCTTAATTTTTATATTTGTATAATGGCAAGAAAAAGAGGGGTGGGAGGAATTTACAATATAACGTTCTTAATTTACTAGTAAATAATAAGAGGATTGAGCTAGGGAGAAGAGGGTAGAGGTGAGTGTTATAATTTTATTATATAGATTCAATCATTTATCAACCCATTGAATCCCTCTCCCTCCCCCCAATAACAAGGATGTTCCTATATAATTGTACTACCTACACCTTGTCTTCTTTCAAAATGATCTCCTTAGATTGGAATAGTTTCTGAGTTGACATACCTTTTTCTCTTCAAAAGTAGGAGTGGGAGCATTAAGAGAAGATAATTTTAAGTGTGGTACATCAACATAACATTGCTTGGATTTATGATGTTCAGAATAAGTTAGGCATCAATGTAATTTAGTGTTATAATTTTAGGTCTAAGGGAAGGTGACCTACAATTTCCTCTATTATTGAATGTTGCTCTTCTTCATGGAGATCAATTGTTCATTCATACTCCTAAAAGGCTTGATTATTTTTTACTCTTCATGATGTTTTATATCAATCTCATGAACAACCTTATGTTGTGTGTACTTGACACATAGGAATACCACATCTTCTACATTCTAAAAATGTTTACTAAAACTTTTTTCCATAACTTTTCAATTTGTCATGGATAATGTCAAGAGGGTATAAAACCATCAGGAAACATGTCCCTCTAATGTTTGGATAAATTAATCTAAAATGGATCATAGACAAAGTCAAAATGGCTTGGTAGATTGAAGTGTCTACCAACCAAGGTCGAATGCTTATGCATTGAATCTGTGAGACCACTTGCTTGACTCGTAGATATCTAGCGAGGAAAAGATATATGGAGGGGTAGTCGACTATCACTTCTTAATCATGATTCAATGTGGGAAATCAACAATGAGTCCAAAGTGGACTGCAATCATGAGCTAGACCAACTTGTGACTTCGTATGGCACATGGAAGACATTATGAGGTATCACAAGTGCGTGAAGGAGGTGGAAGTTCATCCCACTTGCATCTTTGGATCACCTTCTCAACTGACTATATGCACACCTAAACTTCAATGGCATGATATTTTGCTCATGATTTTTCAGTTCCTTAGTTGACATGAATCGACAATTGACTTGGAACTAACCAAGATTATTGTTAGAACTCATCCAACCATGAAACTTGAATGCATGGGATGTGTGTATTTTTATCCATGTCATAAAACTACAAGTTTCGTTGACAAGAAAATCCTCAACTTCGAGGACCACCAGAATGTCCATGCACTACAAGGAAAAAAACTACTTAGTAGAGGTTTTTAGTGTGATAAGATTTGTTAAAATAAAAAATAAAAATAAATTTTTAAAACCTTCATTATTGATAGTGAAGGCTTTAGCAAATTTTTACCATAACTAAAATTTCTAGGTGGATAGAGTCCCTGACAAAGGTTTTTTTTTAAGTGTACCAAAAGTTCAAGACACTGAAAGGTAAGTTAAAATACCCTATTACTAATATGCAACATAGACATTTGTTTGTTAATTCTATGTTGCCACACTTGAATTATACTTTGAGACAACAGAAATTTCAGAGCCAGGCTAAGGCTCTTCAAGCAAATTTACAATTAGAGGAAAATCAGTACAAGCATACAAACCCAGTAGTGGAAGATTGAAACAATATCTGAAGAACTTAACATTCTAGTTGAATCAGAATAAAGGAAAGGAGAAAAGAGAAGATGTCTGGTGTACAACGTGCAGGACAGAAGGCCGTCATAAGAATGAGTGTCCATTATTTGTGCAGTATATTGGAGTAGGCATGCCAAACCCTTTATCATCAGGAGGACCATGGTGTGAGATTTACAAAACACATGGGCATGATCCCTATCATATCTCCCTGATGCAGAAGTATCAGACAGTACCGAAGAGCACATTTTGTAATTTTTGCAAGTCAGTTGGACATGAAGACAAGGACTATGGATATTTGGAGATGATGAAAGAGAGGATTTAAAATACATATAGGGTGCAGGCCGAACATATAACAGGACAACCTGCATAGTATCCACAGTATAATAATATGCAAAAATTTAAGCCACAACCACAGTACAATGCACAACAGTTTCAAGGGAAACAATAATATAATCCCACATAATAGTGCGTAGCACCACCACAGTACAATAATGCGTAGTCGTAGTACAATCAAGGACCACAGTATAATACACTAGCGAAGATAATCAAGGAAATAGAGGAGGAGGTTGCAGAGGAAGAGGCTTTGGAGGAGGATGAGGAACGGTAGTGTGTGTTATAACCCTAATTTGCTCCACATATGCATACCTGGAATTTGGCCCTCTTACTTGCAAATTTTTCCAAGCCATCATTGAGCATCTCTTCTTAAAAACTCATTTTTTGAAGATGTACTCAGGCTACTCCACTACAGCCCGCGTACGTACTCAGTTTGTTCCACTACAACCCGCATACGTACTCAAGTTGCTCCACTACATCCTACGTATAGCTCCAAAAAGTTGCAAAAAATGAAAAGTTGCAAGGAATTCGTTGAGATTACAGGCTATTGGGTAGTTTCCAAACTGATCCACCGCCTATAGCTCGTCACCCAACCGAATAACCATCATTTTGTCATATAAAAGGAGGTGTTGGGGTCTCATTCATAACATAAGCACAAGAACAATGAAACTCTGCCCGTTTCACATCCCCTCCTTGCCCCAAGAATTTGCAGCCACCTTGTGAGATTTGCATCAGAATTTCCCATTCTTTCCTTTTTCCTCCATTGTAAACCTATGCCATTTCCCTAGAAGAAGTGAGAGAGGAGAAAGATATGTGGAAGCGCAATTGGATCTTGGTGAAGAGGATCCTGGACTAGGTTCGTGGAGTATTCGTCGATCTCATTGTAAGTAAACATTGTGATATCAATAAAAGGAATACTTTTTCTGTCCCGAAATATGATGTCTCAAATATTTGTGTTTAATTTATGATTTATTCTAACATCTAACCCATGATTTATATATGAGATGCTTGTTTGTAGTTCCCTGTTTATCTGTTTCTGAATGTAGGTCAGCCTTAGGACGAGACTTGTAGTTAGCGGAGCGATCGAACGCGAAAGGATCGACACCGAACGCGAAGTTAAAGGTAAAGTTACCAGATATTTTCACTTTGTATTTCATGCATGAATGTGGGGTATATTAGGGGTATTTATAAAAAGTAGGAGACTTTTAGAAGGTTAGATCTACCTACATGTTGAACCCTAGTCTAGTCCATAGGGGGTTTTCCTGCTATAGCAGAACTGGAGACCATACTAGGGAGACCTCTAGGGTTTTAGGGGATTTTATGGGTGTTTGATTGGTTTTTACCTTTTGAGTTTATTTCTGAGTCTGTTGAGCCTTTAAGGGATTCTGGTCACCTGTTGGTGCCATACCGGTTCTCCCTACCCTGTCAATCTACCTATTTGTTTTCTTTTTTTCAAGAAATGCAGAGGTGTACGCGGCCTGCTGTGGGTCAGTACACGTACATATGTGCCCTACTTTTAGACAACCCGCATACATATGCAGGCTGCTTAAGCACCAGTAGCATGCATGTGTCAAGAAATGTTTTCTTTAAGAAGAGGCAGTCAACCTCTTCCCTGATTGAAGTTTTACTTCTCTAGGTTTCTTGATTAAGTATAGTGTCTCTATTTTTACAGTCGAAGCCTGGGTTTGGTGTCAGTTTAGTTATCTTTTCAAAGATTTATTATGTTTAATTTTGGAAGGGTTTTGGGTGAGTCTTGGAGTTGTTGACCATCCTTTTTGGTGTCTTCAGTGACCCCTACGATCCGCAGAGGGCCAAAGGTCAGTTTTCAGTCTTGTCTTATTTTTCACTTTTTCCCCTTTCGCTTGCTTTAAAGAAAAGGAAAAATAATTTATTTCAAGTTTCTTGTTTGAAGCATAAAAAACAAATTAGCATAGTGTTGTGTTTTCTTCACATATTGAAAGCATTTCAAAAGAAAATAAGAAAGATAATTCTTCTTTGCTAGTGTTCTTAGAAGTTTCATTTTTCACAAGAGTCTTAACAACATCAGTTGCACTACCGCACCCATTTTGAGTAAATCAAGCCTTAAAAATAATGATAATTAAAATTAATTAGACTTTTTATGTTTGTAGGGTCAGTCAACTAGTGTAGGCTAGAGCCTTGAATAAGGTTGGAGATGAAACTCTTCAAGGCTTATACACAAACAATGGAGTTAGTGCTAGGGAGTGTAAAAAGTCTAGTAAACATGAAAGTTATCCAGGACCCCCCTCTAACACAAGGGCTAAACACGAAGTCGCGTAAGGAAAGGTAGCGGAGATAACCCCTCCAAAGCCGGACCAAGTGTAGTGGGGAGCACATATTGAGGACTTGTCCTGGGATACTGTCAGTTGCATTTTCCTACATAGTTTCATGGGTCTCAAATCCATTCGAGGTCCTTAGTTGTCTTCCGGACCACTTTCTCTCGATACCCTCGATAGGTTTTGGGCTTGTTACCCTGCTCATTGTGGTCCACCCGACTGTCGACTATACCCGCCTAGTGACTGTTCGCGAGCTGGCAACTTAGTTTCTTTATTCTAGGGAATTGAACAGGTGACTGCGGGGGTATACCGCGGTACTTAGGGCAGACGTCAGGCCACACTTTGCAAATTATACCTGGAGGGTGCTTCTATTTCTGAGTTGCACTTGCATCGGTAAGTTGCTCTAGTGTTGGTTGGCATAACTGTTCTTCCTACTAGATAGTGGTCTGCTTGATTTTCATTTAGGAATTCTTAATGTGTGCTCTGTGCTCCCCAATTTTCCATAGTGAGTTAGTCAGTCATTGATTTGCATCTCTGACCTAGGGTGGTAGACCTCCCACTCTGTCAATCGTGAGGAATTTTCGGTCTTCCACTTAGAAATGTGGAGCTGACTCTTTATAGTCATTGTTTTGATAACACTGGTTCGTCAGAGTCAGTGTGTGAGACTTTTATGGACTTGAACAATCCCGGAAGGGGAGAATCTGTGCATAATATCTTCATGGCTAAAGTTCTGGATGATACCAACCAAGGAACCCCTTCGCAAGGGGATCATTGTGCTTTTCCTTTCTTCAGAAATGTTGGTGTCCCTTTGATGGCCACTTTGTACATTCCTGGGTTGAATGTAGGACTACCGGTTTGGTTGGGTACCATTCCAAATGTCTCGAATTCTCTTGATGCTTCTCAGTTAAGCGCTTTATGTCATGGGCACCATGTTGATGTTCCTTCGTCAACAAATTCTTCTCCTCCTCCTTCTCCGACCTCTAGTGAAAGTACAATTACTAGTAACTGGAAGTCTAAACGAAATAGAAAGAGGAAGAATAGGAAGAAAAAGTCATCAACCTCTGCAAGTCACGTTGGAGATAGTTCCTCAACCTTTGCAAGTCATGTTGAATACCAAAACCCAGCCTCTGCAAGTCATGCTCAGGGCAAGCACCCACCCTCTGCAAGTCATGCTAGGGGAAAAAGTCCAGTCACTGCTAATCATACTGGCAATAGGTTTGTAGGCTTTGTGAGTCATGTTATCGACCCATCGCCAAACTTTGCAAGTCATGTTGGAGATGTGAAACTAGCCACTTCTAGTCATGTTGGGGGCATTTATTCTGTTGAGAAACCTAGACTGATAGGACGTAAGCCTAAGTTCCCTTGTAAGCTTTGCAAGGGAGATCACCTTACTCATTTGTGCCCTGGCATTCCAGAGGTACAAAGATTATTTTCCATGTTTGCAATCTCTTATGATTCTAAGTCTTCTGAGGTTTCCTTGTGGCCTATTCAGCCAATGGTTGAGAGAGTGGTCACGCCGATGCAATCTTCGACTGATCCCACTCTTCTCTTGGAGAGTGGCCAGTCTACCAACTTGGTCGCATCGATGCAGTCTTCGGTTGATCTCACTCCTCTTTTGGGGGGTGATGTGCATGTATACCATGTTGTATCACAGCCTATTCAACTAGTGGTTGAGAAAGTGGTCATGTTGATGTAGTCTTTGGTTGATCCCACTCTTCTCTTGGAGAGTGTCGAGTCTACCAAAGTGGTCACGCCGATGCAATCTTCGGCTGATCCCACTCTTCTCTTGGGGAGTGATGTGTCTATCGACTATGTTTTTAGCATTTCTAGTTCAGTACTTTCAGAAGAAGGGGCCATTACGCTCGCTTCGAGTACACCCCCTCCAAGCCCTAGGAGGGTTTCCTTTGATTGGAATGACCTTGTTGAGCCTCGTCTTCCTTCTTCTGCACCTTTTCAAATAAGGGTTGAAGTTAATTCAAAAAACATTTATCTATGTATTGTGGATGAAGGAGACTCTGCAAGTATCTGCTTCGCATGAGCTATTGCATTTTGACAGATGTCCTAGTGAATATTTGGGGGTTCTTCCTCGGTTAACTATATCATTAGGTGGGAATACTTCCCTTGTTGATGTTATAGTGGTGCAAGGCTCGTTAGATTTCAATATCCTTCCTGGGTGTGATTATGTATATAATATGAATGTTGTGGTGTCTACGCTCTTTCGGGTGATGCATTTCCCTCACAATGGAAGCATTGTCACTATCGACCAACTGGCATATGATAATCACCATCATAATTCAATGTTAGTTCATGTTGCCCCTTTATATGTTCCTAGTGTTCGTGTAGACTCTACCTCTCCACGGGTTAATTATTTGGCATCTTATCCTCGGTGTTCAATTGCTTCTGAGAAAGAACCTATGCAATCATGTTTTCCTTAGGGAGACTTGGTCTCAGCAATTGATTCATTGATTTATCCAATGGGGGCATGGGAGCCCTTGCTTCCCCCTCTTGGTCCAAGTGATCTTGAGTCTCCTTCTCAATTTGGTCTCATTGTTTGTAGATCCTCAATCCCTCATGCTTGTGATTAATCGTTGATAGACTCTGCTAGTCCTGGCCAGAGCCTCCATCGTCATATAGTATATGGTCAGTTTACTTCACCCTTTGGGACTGTCAACCCTCATTTGCGTGATTTCTCAGATTTTGAATTGGCTTAAGATGAGGCTATCCTTGAAGCCATGACTACAGTTTCTATACCATGGGAGGACTTACACTATGGTTTGTGTTTTCTTCCCTTTTGGGAGAATTTCCAAGTTGACTATCGAAGAGACTCTTGGTCTGAGCCTAGCAGTGGACTCTACCTGAATCAATTTCATACATGAGTCATAGCCCCCTGGAGTCTTCTTTAAGCCCTTTTTAGACTCTCTAAACATGAAAATATTGTCGAGCGATCTTGTTGTCCTTCATGTCGCCAAACTCAAATTTGAAGGCACATCTTTTCGATGGTAGTTTACCCCTTTTTTGGTCTGGATGATCAATTTTACGAACAAAGGTATACTCTAGGAACTTCGGTTCGATATAAGAGTATTCTCAGATATAATTTTAACCCTTTTTCGGGCCTGAGGGACTAAATTTACGAAAAAGAAACCCCCACAGAGTCCATATTTAAGCTCTTTTCAGACTCCCTAAAATTGAAAAGATTGTCGAGTGACCTTGTTCCTTCACACTCATTAAACTGGTTCAGAAGAACACCCTACACGGAGTCCATAGTTAATATCTTTTTAGACTCCTTAAAATTGAAAAGATTTATGAGTGGCCTTGTTCCTTCAAACTCATTAATTGGTCTAGAAGAACATTCTATATGGAGTCCATAGTTAAGCTCTTTTCAGACTCCTTAAAATTGAAAACATCGCTGAGTGACCTTGTTCTTTCATACTCGTTAAAATTGGTACATAAGAACATCTATTGGCATGAGTTTACCCCTTTTCTACCTCTAGATTAAGGAGGAAAAAGGTCCACCTCAGGAGATCCCTCAGTAAATTTTATACCTTTTCAGGCTAAGGAGACTAAATCTAGAAAAAGGCTGTGAGTCCATAGTTAAGCTCTTTTCAAACTCCTTAAAATTGAAAAGATTGTCGAGTGATCTTGTCTGTGTCACACTCATTAAAATGGTTTTGAATAGACGTATTTTCGGTGCTATTTTATCCGTTTTTTAAACCGACTAGACTATTTTCAAAAAAGGTACCCTAGCAGAGCCTTCTTTTACGTTTTTCAGACTCTCAAAACATGAAAAACCGTTGAGCTTACCTTCTCTGGACTCATGAAAAATACATTGAAGGGGGTTTCATCGTGTCTTTCTTATTGCATTTGCATCTCTGTATCTTTGGCCTAATTTTGGCTCCATGTTGCTCTCAACTAAACCTTTGAAGCATGCCTTATACACAACCCTTGTAGCACTTTGCCTCCGCGACTTGACACCTTGACCCATGGAGGAATTTTCCCCGAGTGTCCTTTTCCTGCACATGTCTCCTTGCTATGAGAATTAGTGTGTTCCTTGCGCTTGGAACTAGTATCCTTGCGAAACTCGTTCCTCCTTTGTAACGTAGCATTATTTTATTCTTTTTCAAGCTCTTTAAAAATATTGAAAAAGATAAAAAAAAATAAAAAATACCCCAAAAAGAGGATGGGAAATATATTTTCTTTTTATGGAAGCACAATGAGTCTCCCTTGGACAAAGCACATCCTTCCATTTGTTCATCAAGCTTTGGGATTTAATATGACCTTAGGAAGTTTTTCTCGCTACATAGATATGTGTCCTCCTTCATTTGGTTATCCTTCCAAACATATGGAGAGCTTGTGTTGCCTCCTGCATCGTGAACTTATGTCAATCTCATGTTGCCTGAGTCTGATCATTAGTCGTGCTCTTGTCCAAGGGAATTTTTACCCAACCTGAGTTGGCCTTTCTTTATTTTGTCTCTTGAGCTCATGCCAGGCCATCCCCAAAGTCCAATCAATTCCTTGTTTGAAATCAATGAAGTTCTCTGCCTGATCACCGAGATCCTCTTATTTGTTCCCCGACGAGCCGTCGAAGACCTCGGGTAGTGAATTCGTACACTCACATTACACTCCCACTCAAGTTTTGAAGATCTTGAAGTTGTTTCTCGAGCTCTGAAGGCCTCATCTCCATCCATCATGCCTCATTTACTTATTGAAGATGGATACTATACATGTATATCTTTGATTTTGAGATGTAGATCTGTTGTGTATTTCTCGCGGCTACACTTTATATAGTTATATGACATGGATATGCAGTGTATTTGATTGGCAGCCATGATTTATTTCATCCCGAGCATGGGTATTCCCGCCTCAGTGAGACAATTATTATTTTTGCAAATGGCACCTCCCTGCAGTTGGGTGCCCAGGGTGGTTAGAGAAAGAGGGGAGAAGAGAGGAGATCTGCTAGCTAAGTGTGCAGACAAGAACTGTATGTTTTACATCAATATAATATAGCACAATTATGTGGACGTAGCCCTAGAGAGAGGGTGAACCACGTAAATCTTGTGTTGTGTGTGTGATTGGTAATTTGTATTTGTCTTCATGTATTGTTATTGCATTTCTAAGGTAGATCTGATAGATGCATGGAGTAGATCAAGCTGATGAGTGATGTATGAATGTTGTGTTGGTCTTGTGATTTGATCCACTTGATATTCCCCTTGGTTGCAAACACCTCTGTCCTGCAACCCCCTCATAGTTTCTTCAAGTGAGATTGCATCTACTTCGCAGGTGTTTCCGAAAGGGCCAGTAGCTATGGCTTGTTGGTGCGCTCTTGGAGTGAACCCTGGGTCTACCCCTGTACCAATAGAGACTTTCAGGTCCAACGAGTGAGAATACTGGACAAAAAGGTCAAAATTCTCTGGAATCGAGCTATAGAGCTAGTAAAAGTTCAGTGGACCTGGTACGGTCCTGGAGATGATACCTAGGAGCATGGAGATTTTATGTGGGAAGATTACCCACATATTTTTTAATAATTTTTTCTATTTCGATCTATGTTTTGTATATGCACTGAGGACAGTGCCAAAATAAAGGGGAGGGGATGTAACACCTTGGGTTTTGAGCCCCCATATTAAATAATGTATTGTTACATTGCTGACAGGCCGGAATGCCCAAACAATTATTAAAATTCCAGTGTGCCTAAGAAATGTAATGTTTTGATCATTATTAACAATAAATAAATTGTTGGTTTCTAGATGGACAAGGACTAGAGTTATAGGGGGCTTGAGGGGCTAAGTGCTTATATTACCCATTTTGTGTAATGGGGGGAAATTAGTTACGTGAGCTCCTGGGGGAAGGCCAAGAGGTTCTTGATCGCCATGAATTACAAAAAATCGTCCCTAGTCTATGAAAGGGGTTTGTTCGTTCTCACGTTGGAAAAACCTCTCATTCTCGTCCCCATTCTGGTACTATTGTTGGTAGCCTCACGCATTCATTCTCCCATTTTGTTCATTTCTCATCCTCTCTCATGGATTCTGCACTCCATTCATTCCTTCACTCACTCATCTTTCCTCATTTTGGTATCTTGGCTTGGGAAAGGAAGACAAATTGTTGAAGAAAAACCACATTTTATTTGGTCATATAAATTGTTGGTGTAGTCCAGCCATGATTTGAGTCATGCATCTCTGATATGCTTGGCCTGTGATTAGCTTTGATCACAACTGCGAGTCTTGAGAGTCCCAGCATGGAGATTCTGGACCAACTTCATTGGAGCCCTGGATGGAGAGGGACTGCCTGAGGGACTGCGTGGTAGAGAAAGGTGTAGGTCTATTCTCTTGGGTGGTGCAGGCTGGGTAGAAGAGAGTTGGGTACTTGGATTGATGTGAGTGGTGGAGAATCATGTGAGAGATTGAGTTTTGACTGGTTTTGGAATCCAAGTAACACTCTAGAACCGTCCTTGTGGATTCATAGCCCTGGATTGGGGGTGACACTTTTGTTGAGACTTGGAACAATAGTGTCTATGGTTGGGTAGAACATCCTTGGTCTGCATCCAGTTGGTGTCTTCTTTTATAAAAGATAAGTTCTCTCTGTTATGGTTTCCTTTGCTTATGTATTTATTTCCATTGCATATCAAATTATTATACCTGAGATTGTACCTATAATATGCATGTTTTCTAGTTAGTGTTGTGCATGATATATTGTGCATTTCTTTTATGTTGTGGTATGAATCTTGATCATTGCAAGTATGTATTTCATGCTTCTTTATTAATTAAGTGTTATCAAATTTTCCAAATAATCCAAGAGGTGTGTTCTTGGTGTGGCATGCCATCCTGTGGTAGGTTGGGTATGTTACAGTTTGGTAACAAAGAATAAATGTAGTCGTGTTTCCTAACTTGGGTGGTTGGGGATGTTACAATGTGTCTAGTCTAACCATGTCAAATTTCAATGCGTACAGGAACAATTTAAAGACATTTCAATGTTGGCCCCATTCACTACTCATTGTGTGACATCGATGGATTACATTGGTGATTGGCATGCTGGAATACATTCCATGAAATTTCAAGAGAGTTCCAACAAAGCCTTAAATCCCCTAACCCATGATCCAATGACCATTAATCCTTAAGCTCTAATTCTTAAACCCTTAAGCCCTCAACCTTAGTTAATCACTAATCCCTTAACACAAAATCCATAAATCCCCTAACACCAAATCGATCGACCCTTAAACACTTAAATCCTAATCCCTTAATCCATAAACCCCTATGCCCTAAGCACTTAAACATTAATCCCATAACCCATAATACGTAGGTCATTAACCATTAAACTACCTAACATGTAAGTTCCAAATCCCTTATCCCTTGACCCTTAATCCCTTAAACCCTAACCCCTAATCCCTTAACCCTCAATCCATGTACCCCAAATCCCTAAATCCCATAATCCATAAATCCCCTATCCACTTAACCCTCAACACCTCAACTAATTAACTATTTAAGCACATCTGTTGCTAAACCCCATTCAGTACTCACCATGTGGCATTGGTCGATGACATTGGTGATGGGAGGTTTGGAAGACGTTCCATGACATTTCAAGAGAGTTTCGACAATCATTTTGTAGATGTGAATGACAAATTATGACAATGAGACTACATGATGAAAGTTGGTTCAAATGTGGATGATATCAAAGATTATGTGGGGACATCAGGAATCCTTGAGTCTTGAAACCCTCACATATTGTCAAGGCATGTCTCTAGTCTAACCATGTCAAATTTCAAAACATACAAGAACAATTTGAAGAAATTTCAACATTAGCCGCATTCACCGCTCATCGTGCAACATCGGTGGATGTCATTGATGATTCGCGTGTTGGAAGATGTTCCATGAATTTTCAAGAGAGGTTCTACAAATCCCTTACTCCCCTAACCCTTTATCCATTAAATTGACCCTTAAAGCCGTAATCCCTAATCCCTAAACCCTTAATCCTTCAACCTTAGTTAATCACTAATCCCTTAACACAAAATCCCTAAATCCCCTAACCCCTAATCCATCGACCCTTAAACACTTAAACACTAATCCCTAATCCCTTAATCTATAAACCCCTATTCCCTAAGCACTTAAACATTAATCACCTAGCCCATAATCCCTAAGCCATTAACCATTAAACTACCTAACCCTTAAGCGCCAAATACCTTAGCTCTTTACCCTTAATCCCTTAAACCCTAACCCTAATCCATTAACTCTTAATCCTTGTACCCAAAATCTCTAAATCCCTTAATAATCAAAGCCCCTATCCACTTAACCCCCAACACCTCAACTAATTAACTATTTAGGTTTATCTGTCGCTACATCTGGTGCTAAATCCGGCACTACTTCTAGTGAAATTATGACAAATCCCTAAATCCCCTAACCCCTGATCCATTGACCCTTAAATCCTTAATCCCTAATCCCTAAACCCTTAATCCTTCAACCTTAGTTAATCACTAATCCCTTAACACAAAATCCATATATCCCCTAACCCCTAATCCATTGACCCTTGAACACTTAAACACTAATCCCTAATCCCTTAATCCATAAACCCATATGCCCTAAGAACTTAATCATTAATCCCCTAGCCCATTATCCCTAATCCATTAACCATTAAACTACCTAACCTGTAAGAGACAAATACCTTATCTCTTGCCCCTTAATCCATTAAACCCTAACCCATATTCCCTTAACCCTTAATCCATGTACCCCAAATCCCTAAATCCGATAATCCTCAAAGCCCCAATCCACTTAACCCCCAACACCTCAACTAATTAACTATTTAGGCACATCCGACACTAAACCCCATTCACTGCTCACCATGCGACATTGGTGGATGATGTTGGTAATGGGAATGTTGGAAGATGTTCGATGACAATGAGACTGCATAATGAACGTTGATGCAAACGTGGATGATCTCAAAGATTATTTGGGGACATCAGGCATCCTTGAGTCTTGAAACCCTCGCATATCGTCAAGGTGTCTAGTCTAACCATGTCACATTTCAATGCATACAGGAACAATTTGAAGAAATTTCAAAATTGGCCCCATTCACTGCTCACCATGTGACATCGGTGGATGACATTGATGATTGGCATGTTGGAAGATGTTCCATGAAATTTCAAGAGAGTTCCTAAACATCCCTAACTCATGTAACCCTTGACCCATTAAATTGACCCTTAAATACTTAAGTGGACCTAATCCCTAAAGCCTTAATCCCTCACATTTAGGTAATCACTAATCCCTTAACACAAAATCCCTAAATCCCCTAACCCCTAAGCCATCAACCCTTAAACACTTAAACATTAATCCCTAATCTCTTAATCCATAAACCCTTATTCCCTAAGCACTTAAACATTAATCCCCTAGTCCATAATCCCTAAGCCATTAACCATTAAACTACCTAACCCGTAAGTGTGAAATCTCTTATCTCTTGACCCTTAATCCCTTAAACCCTAACCCCTAATCCATTAACCCTTAATCCTTGTACCCCAAATCCCTAAATCCCATAATCCTCAAAGTAGTCATCCACTTAACCCCCAACACGTCAACTAATTAAATATTTAGGTTAATCTAGAACTACATCCGATGCTACTTCTGGTGCAATTCCAACAAATCCCTAAATCCCCTGGCCCCTGATCCATTGACCCTTAAATCCTTAAGCCCTAATCCCTAAACCCTTAATACCTCAACCTTATCTAATCACTAATCCATTAACACAAAAGCCATAAATCCCCTAACCCCTAATCCATTGACCCTTAAACACTTCAACCTTAATCCCTAATCTCTTAATCCATAAACCCCTTATGCCCTAAGCACTAAAACATTAATCCCCTATCCCATAATCCATAATACATTAACCATTAAACTACCTAACCTGTAAGCACCAAATTCCTTATCTCTTAACCCTTAATCCCTTAATCCCTAACCCTTAATCCCTTAACCCTTAATCCCTATACCCCAAATCCTTGAATCCCATAATCATCAGAACCCCTATCCACTTAACCCCCAACACCTCAACTAATTAACTATTTAGGAACATCAGATGCTAAACCCCATTCATAGGTCATCGTGCGACATCGGTGATGGGCGAGTTGGAATATGTTCCATGACATTTCAAGAGAGTTTTGACAAGCATTTCATAGATGTGAATGACGAATGATGACAATGAGACTGCATGATGAATGTTGATGCAAACGTGGACCATCTCAAATATTGTGTGGGGAAATCATGCATCCTTGAGTCTTGAAACCCACACATACCGTCAAGTCATGTGTCTATTCTAACCATGTCAAATTTCAATGCATATAGGAACAATTTGAAGAAATTTCAACATTGGTGGATGACATTGATGATTGGTGTGTTGGAAGATGTTCATGAAATTTCAAGAGAGTTATGAAAAATTCCTAACTCCCCTAACCCCTGATCCATTAAATTGACCCTTAAATCCTTAAGCCCTAATCCCTAAACTCTTAATCCCTTAACCTTATTTAATCACTAATCCCTTAACACAAAATCCCTAAATACCCTAACCCCTAAGCCATCGACCCTTAAACACTTAAACACTAATCCCTAATCCCTTAATCCATAAACCCCTATGCCCTAAGCACTTAAACATTAATCCCCTAGCCCATAATCCCTAATCCATTAACCATTAAACTACCTAACCCATAAGCGCCAAATCCCTTAGCTCTTGACCAATAATCCCTTAAACCCTAACCCCTAATCCCTGTACCTTATCTGGGATCTCTTCATCGAGTGACTTATAAATAATTGCATTAAATGAGAATAAATTATAGTGCACCATTAAAGAAGGAAAAACTCAATAATGAAGAGACATAAGCATCAAATCTGAACACAAAAACTTGATAACGGAGTTCGTCCCAGGTGGACTACGTCTCCAGGTCCTGCTCTCAAATGGGTAGGATTTTTCATTAACTTGGCAAAAGAATTTGGCAAAATACATAAGTATACCTCATTCTGAAATCGAGTTGTAGAAGTATTTCTTAGATCAAAAAATAGACAGCACCACTGAATTTGTGGTGTTGAATTACCCAAAAATGACTATCTCCATGCCTCGATTCGACTCTGGCACTCCCAGGCCCAAGAAGAATTATGTCTCAGTTTACGTGCCCTGTAACCTGCAATAAACGATGATGTACTCACCTCGAACTGTGTGCCCAACCGTACCACGTGCCTCCTCCTAGATGCACCTTTTAAGTAATTTAATGGGTGTTGATTACAATGTAGAGACGTTGGCCCATTGGTATATGGCGCATATATTAAGGCATTGATAAGGGGGGAGGTCCCGGGGTCAAGCCCACGGGCCTCCCCTTTTGGCTTGTTCGTTACAATATATATATATATATATATATAGGTCATGTCAGTTCCGCTATATTTGGTGAAGCTTCTAGCTGGGGTTCTATCCATTGGTTGGTTGTTGTATTTGACCGCAGGGTCCCACCAGATTTGGCAGACCTGCCAAATCCTATTTTTTTTTTTTAAATTCGATCACGGGTTTTCATTCGGCATTTTCCCACTGCCACGTGGCATCCCATGATTGGGCCACATGGTAGCCTCCTATTGGACCATGTCAACCACTGTATTGTCATCCTACCACGTCAGCGCCACGTCACTGTATAGATTCCACGTCAGTTTCCAACTTATCTTGCCACACCATCCTTCCATGTCAGCACCATGTTACTATACGGATTTCCACGTGGAAAAATCTTACTTTTCCATGGAATGGCCGAGAAATGCCAAATATAGGTGACACGTGGCAGCCTCTGGTGCTACCATGTCACCATGTTGATGTCAACATGACATGTGTCACCTCCTAAACATGCCACGTATGTTTTACATATGTTGACGTCATCCATACTGATGTTGGCGTCAGCAGTACGGATGCTGACTCATCCCCATGCTGACTGCGCTAGGTTGACCAAACTTTGACCACAAATATCTTTCGATCCGTAACTCCGTTTGACGATCCATTTGCACTATTGGAAATCTTGTGATGCGCTCTTCGTGATGATGTCATTTCCACAGAGTTTTGAGAATTTTTAATTTTTTCCCTTTCTTTGTCTGCTGAGGCCATTCTGAGCATCCTGAGTTGCTTCTGCGAGTTCTGAGTTGTTCTTAGTCTTCTCTAGATCCTTTTTGGATCACGCCTTCCCATTGAGAGTTTTTTGGACCACCAAAAGCTTTCATCAATCAACATATAAGTGAGGTAAGAGTTCCCTCGCCTTGTCCTTCTCAATCCACTTTGCCTTGCTTGGATGTGTTCCCTTTAAGCCTACTCGAAGATAATCAACATCACCCCTGCGTGAAGTCCTTGTCCTTCTGTCCAGGATTATATATTCCTTCAACTCATCCAAGTAATCAGAAGAAAACTCATGAACTAAAGGTATTGAAACTTCCTCATCTTGATCCATGATCATGGGCGGCTCAAAAAGTTTCAAGTTCTCTACATTCACAACTGAGTAAATCTGCATATAAAGTGGAAGATCCAGACGAAAAGCATTGGTACCACTTTTCTCCAAGATAGTGAAGGGTCCATAACGAATGGGATTAAGTTTCTTTCCTTCACCCTTCAATCTCTCCTTGTTGATGTGAAGCCATACCCGGTCTCCAACCTAGAACTGATGATCAACCCTATGCTTGTCATGTTGAGCTTTATAATGTTCTTGAATTTTCTCCAACTGTTCCCTCACTGCTTGGTGCACATGTTGGATCCTCTGGATGAACTTGTTGGCTCTATCCTCTGTCCTTTCTTCATTTGCATCGGTATCTCTCCCATACATCAAGTCCAAAGGAACCTTGGGGAGGTACCCAAAATATGTCTCAAAAGGTGAACATTGAGTGGAGGAATGTAAGGCTCAATCGTAAGCATGTTGTACATAGGGTATCTGTTCATCCCATAACTTGGGATGCTTGCTGCAGTAGCCTCGAAGAAAAAGTACCATTGTTCGGTTTACCACCTCTGTCTATCCATCGGTCTGTGGATGGAAAGAAATGCTCCTCTTTAATTCGGTGTCCATCATTATCCACAAACTTGTCCAAAAATCCCCAAGGAATCAAGTATCTCGATCCGAGATAATGGATGTGGGCAACCCAAAGTGAACCCAAACATACTGAAAGAAGAGATTACCAGTTTGTTGAGCAGTGATCTGCTTTTCACATGGCATCAAGATACACATCTTGCTGAACCTATCCACTACAACATACAAATAGTCATGACCGCCTTTTGACATTGGTAAACCCCCTACAAAATCCATGGGGATACTTTCCCATATATGGGATGGAACGGGAAGTGGTGAGTATAGCCCTAGTTTTCTATTAGTGGGTTACAAGTAGAACACATCACACACCCCTTTAGATGTTTAGTTACAATTGCTTTCATTTGAGGCCAGTAACAAAACCTCTGTAAATGAGCCATAGTTTTTCCTACCCCAAAATTCCAAGACACAAGAGAAGATGTGAGCTTCTCATATTAAATGGACTCGTTCACTTGTAGGAATAAATAGCTTTCCAAGATGGTAGAGTTGTTTTCCCTACAGACAATAGTTCTCTACTTTTGCACCATGGGTTAGCTTCTCATATACTTCTTTAAAATATTCATCAATGGCATATTGTTTCACATAGCTATCATGAGATAAAGAATTATTCTTCAAAATAATAGAAGCAACAATAGGAGGTCTAGAAAGCATATCATCTACCTTGTTACTTGTACCCTTTTTGTACATAATTACCAAATGAAATTGTTGTAGAAAACCCATCCATATGTAGTGTCGACATTGTTGCAGTTTGGTTTGTTCTTAGAGATACTATAAGGGTTGGTGATCTGTATGTATGATTGTTTCCTTCCCTAACAAGTATTGCTTACATTTCTTTACGCTTTGAAATAATGCATACAACTCTTTATCATATGTAGGATAGTTAACAACAACTTGGTTAAAATTTTATAAGTGGTAACAGATAGGCTTACGATATTGCATCAATACTGCACCCATGGCGTATCTGCTTGCATCTGTCTTGATCTCAAAGGTTTGTTGAAGATTCGACAGTGCTAATACTGGTGCGGTACTGATCTTCTCCTTCAAAGTGTCGAAAGATTTTTTTTGCTTTCCTTTCCATTGGAAAGTTTTCTTCACACTGGTTAAGGCATGCAAAGGAGTTTCTATAAAGGAGAAGTTTGAAATGAACCTCCTCCAATACTGGACTGCACCTAATAAGCTCTGGACCTTGGTTACACTTTTTGGCTCAGGCCAATTTACAATTACAACAATCTTGGAAGGATCAATTTTTAATTGTCCTCCTCCTACAATATGACCTAAGTATACAAGTGCATTCTTTCCAAATTCACATTTAGACAATTTTGCATACAAATTTTCCCTTTATAAAGTATCCAATACTTGTTTTACATGCCTCACATGTTCATCCCAAGTCCCGCTAAAAATAAGAATTTTGTCTAAATATACAATCACAAAATCATCTATGAAAGGCTTGAATACATCATTCATCACACACATGAAAGTTGTCAGAGAATTACAAATCCCAAACAACATAACTAACCACTCAAACAATCCTTGTTTGGTTTTAAAGGAATTCTTCCATGCATCCTATTCTGCAACCCTGATCTGATGGTATCCACTATGAAAATCCAACTCAATGAAATCAAAAACATTCTTTAACTGATCAAGTAAATCATCTATACGAGGAAGAGGGTATTGCTTTTTCACCGTGATTTTATTTAAGGCTCGACAATCAACACACATTCACCATGTGCCATCTTTCTTTGTCACCATCATGATCAGAGAACCACGAGGAGATGAACTAGGCTTGATGACCCCTTGATCTAATAAACCATTTACCTTCTTCTTGATCTTTGTCATCTCCACAATTGAAATCCTGTACATACCCACATTATGAAGAGGAGAATGATGTTGAAGATGTATCTCATGTTGGATTTCCCTCTTAGGTGGTAATCCATCTCGTTCCTGGAAAATATCATCATACTTAGAAAAAATATCAATTTATTCTTTCTTATGAGAAGGATCACATCCTTGGAAAGAGTTGGATGTTCTAACATCTTTCTCTCTTACGACCATGAGTACATATCTCTTATTAGTGTTTATGAGTCTCTTCATTTGTCTTGCACTAACAAGTGTTGTATTTACCCTCATACTGTGAGCTCTAACAATATATTCCACTCCCCCTTTAGTAAGGTGGTACTTGTTCTCATGATGAAAGAAGACTTCTTTTCAATCATAAATAATAAGGACTTTCCAACACTATGCCACATATATCAAGTGATAAAACATCCAAATCCACTTCATCAATCAACTTCAAAGAAATAGAAAATCTGACCCTACATTATTTGGTGACATTAAGTTTTGCTTTATCACATACCCAACCAACAGGATAAGGCTTTGGACATGGTTTCATTTCAAGACCCATCTTTTTGACAAGTGCTTCATATATTAACTTTACTTGGGAACCCAGATCAAATAATGTATCTATCTTGGTGTGTTTAGATACAACTCTTATGTGAAATAATTCATTCCTCTTTAGTTCATCGTCATGAGATTCATTATTGGAATTTGAACTAGCATGAAGGGAATCTTTACCTTGTACTCCAATCGTTGTGATCTTTCCTTCATCTCCTGAATCGAAACAAAGATCTTGTTGCGTTGTAGCAATGGTTTTTTTCTTCCCCTTTCCACCGAATTATTTCGGTCTCTTTTCTGGATGCAATTTCCAACAGTTTTTGTCATCATGGTCGCTTTTCTTGCAATGAGTACAAGATGGATTTATTCCTTCTCTTGTCACTGTGGCAGTCTTCTTTTCCTTCCTTTTAAACTTATTAAAAGGTTTATGTGGGAGATTGGAAGGTTTCTTTGTGGGATCTTCTTGAACACGCTTTCCCATGTTCTCAAGGTGAGTGGCTTGCACACAAACTTCGTCAAGACCGGTGGGGTTAAACAAGAGAAAAGCATGACGAATATAATTGTGAAGTGCGCCAATATAGTTCATTAAAGTTTCATAAGAATCCAAAGGAATGTTTAATGAAATATATTTCTTCCTAAATTCTTTTGTGAAACTTTGTACAGTTTGACCTTTACTTTGCCTTAGAGTTTACCATTCCATCATTTCTTTATGTAAATAACCCAATGGATAAAATTGCTTCCTTATCGTTGATTTAAATTCTGACCATGAGGAAAGAAGATTACCACACTTACTTATCTCCTGAAGTTTTCTCTCCCACCATACGAGATCGGTGCCTTCCAACCGAAGAGAATCTAGTTTCACTTTAACTTCCTCTTCATCAATATGTTGAACAGAACAATACACTTCAACCTGTTAGATCCAATTATCTAGCTTTTCAAGATTAGCATCTCCATTAAACATAGGTAAAGAAAATTTTACATCGAGGTTTAATAATGGTTTCTTAAAAGAGGCTTTATGGCTAGAATGATGAGAATGATGAGAGGAAGAAGAACTAGAACTTGATGGTGAAGATGGAGGCTCGGGAGGGTCTCCTCCAGCCCCTTCGTTTACCGAAGCATCATCATCAACATGTGCTTCATTTTTATTCATTTTCTTCTTCATCCTCTTCTCGTAATCTCCATACATTTGTTCGACCATTTCTGACATGTGATAAAATACCATATGAAATTTTTTCTCTTGTTCATCACGCTTGTCTTCTTCTGCCATTTTATTCCTTCGGGATGCACGACCAACTTCAGGATTGAATGTCTTAAGAGTTCCTTCACCCTACTTATGCTTGTCCCTAGTAAGCATTCACACTCAACAATTCAAGTCACAGATGATTTCTCTAATACCAACATGATATGGGATCTTTTCATCGAGTGACTTACAAAGAATTGCATAAAAATGAGAATAAATTAAAGTGCACCATTAAAGAAGGAAAATCTCAATAATGAAGAGACATAAGAATCAAATATGAACAAAAAAACTTGATAATGGAGTTCATCCCTAGTGGACTACGTCTCTGGGTCCTTCTCTCAAATCGGTAGGCTTTTTCATTAACTCAACAAAAGAATTTGGCAAAATATGTAAGTATACCTCATTCTGAAATCAAGCTACATAAGTATTGCTCAGATCCAAAAACAGATAGCACCACTAAATTTGTGGCATAGAATTACCAAAAAATGATTGTATCCATGCCTTGATTCGACACTGGAACTCTTAGGCCCAAGAAGAATTTTGTCTCGATTTTTGTGCCCTACAACCTACAATAAATGTTGACATACTTGCCTTGACCTTTGTGCATGACCATACCACATGCCTCCTCCTAGCATTGTGCGGATGCACCTTTTAAGTAATTTAATGGGCGTTGATTACAACGTAGTGTCATTGGCCCGTTGGTATATGGAGAATATATCAAGGCATTGATAAAGGGGATATCCCGAGGTCAAGCCCACGGGCCTCCCCTTTTGGATTGTTCGTTATAATATGTGTGTGTGTGTGTGTGTGTGTGTGT
>ML781317.1:957672-983790 GCA_009831015.1 Picea engelmannii | reverse complement strand
ACCAAGGTAGTAAAAACATCCTGTCATATAACTCTATGCATCATAATGAAAGAAAGGTTTTATCATCATATAAATCCAGATCACTTGCGAGCAAGTGTCCTCAAAGAATAAGTTTGGTATGTGCGCCAGAGCGGGATGTTACAGCATCAAAGGATAACTAATGTGCTTCAAACAATAGGTAAAGTGACAATTTCATGACCATGAGAAACAAGCACCTAACCTCCTCTCCACCAAATTCATGTAAGCACAATTAACCATCTACAACCTAGAAGGAACTAGGGTTAGTCATTGTTGCATTGACATATCTTTACACATATGACTACTATCCATGCCCGACAATTCCATGTGACAAATCAAGGAACTAGGGGAAATCCTCCCCCCTCGTAGGCATCCCAATGATAAAATAAATATCATCCTCTGTGAGTTGGTACAACAAATTGTGACTTACCCTATATATATATATAGCTCGCACATACAATGCATGACATCTCACAAGTCATTAGAAACCTTGGTTGATAATATAAAATGCACAAGTGTTCATGGTTAAATAATATATATATATATATATATATATATATATATATATATATATATATATATATNAACCATGAACACTTGTGCATTTTATATTATCAACCAAGGTTTCTAATGATTTGTGAGATGTCATGCATTGTATGTGCGAGCTACAAATTCTTAACTTGCATTAATTTGTCTAACATGATTCTACACAGAAAGGAAATTGCATCACTACACTACAATAGTCCAAAGTTATCTCAATCACTCTTGGTACTGATCGTACTTGATCACCAAGAATGAGAACCTTATTATCACCAAGGATACACCAAGCATGATTTGGGCACTTCCTATTTCCATAAATCACATCCCTAGTCATTAACGATCTTTAATAAAGAAAACTAATCTATTAATTACAAATTGTATTACAATAAACTAAAAGATATAAAGGAAATCAAGCTTTGAAAATGAATGGACATCCAGACAAAAAGGAATGAGAAAATCGAGTTGCTCAATGCCCTGTTCTTGTGGAGTGAGCTCTGCCTCCAAGAACATGGCAACAAACTTAATCTATAGCATCACAAACTAGATAAACATCAACACATGAATGAACAAACAAAAATCTAAGTTGGAAATTAGATCTCAAGCTTGTAGTTTTATTCCATCACGAAATTGGACATTTCTCTAAGAGTCCTCTCCCTTGCAATGGAAACGATACTCTATTTTATTCATAATCTTCCTTGAAACTAAAAACCCACTTGAGGATAAGAGATTCCCAAGTGATTATAACAATTTGCTAAATTTACAACTCATAACTGGATTGTGTTAATTTTTAATGCTTTTCAACAATAATAACACAAATAGGATCACTGAGAGAAACACAATCACAAGTTACACAACATTTTATCCTAGGAAACCCTCATGGGGGAGAAAATACAACAAAAACTTCCTTAATATAGATTGCCAATACAATGCCAAGACTAAAGACCAAACCACCAAGAATATCCAAGACTAAGCATGTGCCTTTCTCTTCTCCTTCTTCTAACTGCAACTTCCTTAAAAAATTGTGCACTAGATGAGTAACTTGAGTGAGTGAGTAAGTGAGGCGCCATCCTCACTTATTTATACTATCTGGGAGTCACTAGGGTTATGTCCTTTCACCAAGTAGGGCCGACTTCTCCAACTAGTGGTTGAAACCACTTTAATTAGCCCTACGGGGGTGACTTTACAAACAATACCATATAACTATGGTTTGACCAATCCAAAAAAGGGGATTTGGTCTTATACAAAGCCCGGCATGATGAATCCACAAAAGGAGATTTGATCTATAAGAAAATAACTCAATTATAATTAGAATATTCTTTGCAGTTATAATATTTCAACACTCCCCCTTAACAAGAAGGGTATTCTACTAACATAACCCAATACAACATAATCAGGAGAGAGAGAGAGGGAAGCATCATCATCATCAACATCTGGAACATTGACTAGCACATCTAAAATCATCGGAAGTTTTTCTCATCATCAACAACATCATCTTTCACAACATGGAGTTGGAGTAGCTTCATCATCATCTGCATCAACATTAATTAGTATAACACTAATACAACATCATCAATCAGTACAATACTAATATAGTATCATCATCAATAGCACGAGGTTGATACAACATCATCATCAACAACACGAGGTTGATACAACATCATCAACACGAGGCTGAGATAACAACATCATCAACATCATCAACACGAGGCTGAGATAACAACATCATCAACATCATCAACATGAGGCTGAGATAACAACATCATCAACATGATGTTGATATAAAAACATCATCAACACGAGGCTGAGATAACAACATCATCAACATCATATGGCAATAGAATGAGGTAGGTGCAACAACAATAGTTTTTGGTACTTTGACATACCGTCCTTACCAAACCTTTGGGATCTGCCCAGGAATCAAAAGATTCCCTGGAATATAAAATCCTAACTAAGCTACCATGTGGTACTCTGATAGACTGTCCTTACCGGACCTTCGGGATTTGCCCAGGAATCATAAGATTCCCTAGGATATAAAATCCTAATGGAGCTACCACTACTGACCACAATTGGAATATACATGCATAGGTACTTTGACAGACCGTCCTTACCAGACCATCGAGATCTTCCCAGGTATGATCAATCCCCTAGGATATAAAATACTAACAAAGCTACTAGTTGTTGGTGAGGATAATATAGTATCATCAACATCACTCCCCCTTTTGAGGGAGGTCCTTTCAGATAACACCAAGCTTTTCTAGGAAGTGATCAAACTTCACATGAGATAGAGGCTTGGTCAACACATCTACAACCTGCTCATTTGTGCCAACATATTGGAGTTTTATAGCTCCCCTCTACACCATATCACAAATATAGTGATACTGGATTTCTATGTGCTTCGACTTATCATGAAACATAGGTTTCTATTTCATATTTATCCAACTTTGGTTATCACATAGAATCACGATGGCTTCCATCTCCAGATTGAATAGACCTATCAACAACTTCTGAAGCCATATGGCTTCACAACTGGTGGAACATGCTGCAATGTATTCCACTTCTGTCGTGCTAAGAGTAATAATGGGTTGCTTCCTTCTCTGCCATGAAGTCATGGCTAACCCTAGACTGAAAAAACATCCTAAAGTTCTCTTTCTATCAGAAACACTTCCAACCCAATCTGAATTAGTATATACATACAGTCCGAAGTCATGATCTCCAGTATAACGAAGACCATATTCCAATGTACCCTTAAGGTATCTCATCACATGTTTTCCAGCTACAAGGTGAACACGTCTGGGCTCTACCAGATACTGACTCAAGGTGTTCACAAAAAAACATATATCTGGCTTGGTATTCATCAGATACATCAACGAACCAATAATTTTTCTGTACAGAGTAGCATCAACCAATTCCGAAGAAGTATCTACCAAGAGATTCAAATTTGTTTCCATGGGTGTGTTCATGGATTTACATTCCAACATGTCAAACCTCTTTAGTATTTCAACTTCATACTTCCATTGGTTAAGGAATATCTTCTCTTGGCTCAGCCAAACTTCAAGACCTAAGAAATAATGCATCAGGCCTAGGTCTTTCATCTCAAATTCTACAACAAGCTTCTTCTTACATTTTGTGATGAGATTTTCTTCTCCAGTTAAGAATAAGTCATCTACATACAACAAAAATATAACTGGATCATCATTCATAACCTTGAATTAAAGGTTAGAATTATATTTACTCTTGGTAAAGCCCAAGATTGTCAGGAAACTATCAATTCTTCCATACCATGCTCTAAAATCTTGCTTCCATACAGATCTTTCTTCAACCTGCAGACATGAGTCTTTCTTTCTTCAACTTCAAACCCTTGTGGTTGTTCTATATACACTTCTTATTCAATAACACCATTCAAGAAGGTTGTTTTCACATCCATCTGGTGCAACTTCCACTTCATCTTGGTTGCAAGAGCGATGATTGTTCTGATAGAAGTGTATCTGGCCACAGGAGAAAACATCTCTTCATAATCAATGCCTTCCTTTTGAGAAAATCCATGAGCTACAAATATTGATTTATAATTTTCAATACTTCCGTCCGCAACATGTTTTATCTTGTATATCCATTTGGAAGATACCACATATTTTTTCTTTGGTCTGGGAACTATTTCCCATACATCATTCTTTATAATGGGTTTGTATTCTTCTGTCATGAAATCCTCCCATTATTTCTTCTGAATGGATTCTTCAAAGCAAGTAGGCTCCTTCTCTATGAGATCACACATCAAGTCCATATAAATGGAGAATGGCTTAGGTTTCTTGCTTTGTCTCATGGTTCCTTCTGGGGCACCATAATTCTTTCCATATTGAATAAGTTCCCTTGCACAAGTTGGATTTCTCTTGTGAGAGATCTTTATCTCGGGAAGTTCTTGAGATTATATCATATCATGATATTCTGGAATCTCATCATCAGGGGTATCTATAATTTCCTTCACAGGTTTTGCAACTCCGGGAGCTACATGTTCTTCTTCATATACTTCTTCAAGTTGGCATTTCCTTGATCTTTTGAGTGATGCATATTCATCAAAGGTTACATCTCTGTTGATCTCAATATTATGGTAACCTGGTATGTAAATCCTGAAGGCATTAGAGACCTCACAGTATCCAACAAATATTCCCTTCTTTCCTGAAGGGTCCAGCTTAATTCTCCTTTCTTTTGGAATGTGTACAAACATTGAACATCCCAATATATTGAGATTACTTACTTATGGCTTCTTTTTAGAGAACATTTATTTGGGGGTTTTGAATCCAAGTGCACTATGAGATAATCTGTTTTGGACATAAACTATTGTTCTTGATGCTTCATCCCATAAGTGCATTGGAAGATCTTGATCGTGGATCATAGTCTTCACAACTACCATTATTGTTCTATTGTTTCTTTCTGCTACACCATTCTGTTGAGGATTATAGGGAGTGGTGAGCTCCCTCTTAATCTCGACATCTCTACAAAAGATCCAAAATTATTTTGAGGTGTATTCTCCTCCATTATCTGACCTAGTATCTTGATTTTTCTTTTGAAGAGATTTTCTACCAAGGCTTTGAATTCCTTGAACTTTTTGAGTACTTCATATTTTGATTTCAAGAAATAAACCCAAGTCTTGTGAGAATAATCATCAATAAATGACACATAGTATACATACCCACTTATAGAGGTTGATGGCATTCAATCGCATACATATAAGTGGATGAGCTCCAAGATTCCTTCTTCTTTACTGTCGCTCTTTGGGAAATGATTCTTTATGTTCTTTCCTTGTGCATATTGCTTGCATACACCTTCATGGTCAACCTTGAACTCTAGTAAACCTGTAACTACCTTTCTTACATATGGTAAGGATTTGTAGTTTATGTGAGCTAGTCTTCTATGCCAAATATCACATGGAATCTCAGTGGAGTGAGTCAAGGCTGCATTTGAGTGACCTTTTAAATTATACATGCCACCTTCTTATGGTACAATAACAATTGCATCTTCTATGGTTTTTCATTTAGGCCACATAAGAACTTCACCATCTATAAATGCAACCCTGAACCCTTTCTTATCTAAAGCTGAGATAGAAAGTAAGTTCTTTGTCAAACCTGGTACATATAGTACATCCTTCATCTTCATTAGAGTTCATGAATCTAGTTTGTATGTGGATTCTCCCATTCCTTTGATAGGGTACTGATAGTCATCTCCAAGTGCGACTTTCAAGGGAAAATCCTTTTCTATAAGGCTAGAGAGAATGTCTCTCTGAC
Organism: Picea engelmannii; assembly: GCA_009831015.1. NCBI lineage: Eukaryota > Viridiplantae > Streptophyta > Pinopsida > Pinales > Pinaceae > Picea > Picea engelmannii. The sequence continues at coordinate 977,956 of ML781317.1, read as the reverse complement.
CTCTCATGTGCTTAGAAGCACCACTGTCTATGAGCCAAGTATCCTCTCCAGGTGTCAAAAATCCTAAGAGAGCAAAGAATAAAACATAGTCTTCAATATTTTCTTTAGTCATCTTTGTAGGTGGCTCATCATCTTCAACTGCATGGGCATGATGTCTTTTGTTATCTCTTCTTGTATTATTCCCTTTTGGCAGGACAATTCTTAGCAATGTGTCCCAACTTATCACAATGATAACATTGATAAGAGGATAAATCTTTTTCTCTTCTTTGTCCCTTCTGATATTTCTAGAATCTCCTTGGAGGGTGAGATTCTTTATGGGAGTGTGTGAATCTCTTTGGAGAGTGAGATTCCTTATGAATATGGGTCTCCTTTTGGAAATGAGACCTATTATTTCATACTTTAGTATGATCAACTAAGGCTTGATCTTCATCCCTTAATAGTACATCTTATGGGATGGCTACTCTTGCTTCTTCTTGAACACATTCTTCCCATAAGCTATCAAAATGGAGTTTTTCTTTTCTTGTACAGATAGTTTGGATGAATGCATCCCAAGGTCTTTTAAGACCATTAAGAGTTGTCATTATAAGTTCATCTTCATATAAGTTGTCTCCAATTGCTTCTAATTGTTCCTTGAGTTGAGAAATAGTCATGGACAATTTCTCCTTTCTACATCCTTTTACTTTTGAGTTTGGTTCTCAGATTCATCTTCTGGTTGATGTTCTTTCCTTCATACATTCTGGTTAGAGAATCAAACATCTATTTTGGATTATTATTAGAAGACACTTGAGGAATAAAGTGATCTTTAATGGATTCTGCAATGATCCTTTTGTACCTAAATGATCTAGGTGGATATCGATGGCCACCCACCTTTTCCAACTCGCTCAAAACAATTTTCTGGCAATTTACTATTTTTAGCAGTTTTAACTTCCAGGGCCATTTTGAGGGCCTAAATGAAGGTTTTTTGGGATAGAGCTTCTCAATAATATCCAAATGCATAATTAAGCCCCCAAAATGAATCGCCTTGAAGATACCTTTCCAACGACCTATCATGCGCCTAAAATGGAGATCGTATGAAAAAGTTACGACCCCGGGAAGTTGATGTATTGACTTACCCAAATGGGGCCCACATGACTTTTGGCTCTTCATCTCCTAGGGTTAGGTTTTTGGATGTCTAGGGTTTTTGAAATTCCTGGTTATTGTAAAAATTCCTTCAGATCCTCATCATAATCATCTTCTTGTAAATGAGCGCATCCATCACATCTCTTCTCAGAGATAAGCCGCCACCATTCCAACAAGCTTGTTTTCCACTGCATTTTACAGTTTCAGCTTATTTCGTTATTGAATAGAAAACCAGTTTTACTATATCTTTGTTATTTTGTGTTAAGCATATTTTAATAATCTATATCCATTTCACTCTGCTCATAAAATCCAGATTAGTGGTATTAGAGCGGTTTTCTCCTTGTCGTCTTAATGCATGTCCCCAACGAGGTCAGGGTACAAAGAATTGGGTCTTGAGCTTGTTTCTCTTGAGGAAAAAATCTCTCGCATGTCCAAGAAACCTCTCATGGCAAGAGAAAAGAAAGATGATGGGACAAGAGATTATTTCAAAATGTTTCTTGAGGAATCCCTCACGCAACAGAGGAACAAGATGATGGATAGTTTCGCGCAAATCCTTTGACAACTACTAACAAGCAACACATCTTCCTCGAGTGGAGGTGCCACCCCCTTCAAGGTAAAAATAAACTTTGATATTCCTATATTTTAAGGTTAGATAGACACAGATGCTGTAGACAAGTGCTTGAATCTACTATAAGGGTATTTTTCTGTCCATAACTTTTTGAATAGAGAAAATATTATTTTTGCACTCCTCAAATTCGTTCCCCATGTCAAAGATTGGTGGGAAACTTTCTGTGAGAAAAAGGAAACAAAGGAACCCTCATTATTTATAGTCATGACCACGTGGGAATCCTTCAGGGATGCTATCAAGCAACAATACTACCCTGTCGGAAGTTATGATGACTTGTATACCAAATGGACCACACTGCGGCAAGAAAGAGACCAAGCAGTGACAAAGTTCACAAATATCTTCCATACATTGCGCACCAAGATGGGTATCAAAGATTCAGAGCGACAACTGGTGCTCAAGTATCACAATGCTTTGTATAGATACATCCAGACCAAAATGGAATTTTCGGACATCTCATCCTTGGGCGCGACCTACCGATATGCTGTCAAAATCGAGAAGAAGCTCAAACAAAAGACGCGGAAATTTGGGCCTGGGAACCACTCACAACAAAAGCCAGGAAGGGGCGGCCCCAACCCACAGAACAAAGGAAATAGAAAAGATGGAAAATATTAGGAAAACCATTCCAAGCCCAAAGAAAATAAGGACACTGTAAAGACAAAGAAAGATACTGGGAAGTGGTGCGACTTCCATAAGATCCCTTGGAATAACACTGCTAACTGCCTCTCAAAGCAGTCGTTGATGGCCGAAGTGAAAGCTTCTGAATCATATGCGGGTTCTGACTATGAGTCAGAACCAGAAAGGGGAAGATGGATCATTGACGTGGAACCCAGTTCCACCATTGCTACCACCAAGCTCTAGCCTGGTAGCCAAAAGAAGGAGAGCGCCTCTTCCATTCACAGATGTGGGTAAAAGGCACCCCACTGCACTTCTTCGTTGATAACGGTATCCATAAGAACCTCATCTCAAGATAGGTCATCAAGCGACTGACCCTACTGACAATGCCACACCCACAACCCTACACCATTGGATGGCTCCGCCAAGGAAGCGATCTTTGCGTCAGCCAACAGTGTCGACTGTCGTACAACATCAAGCCGTTCAAAGATGAGGTATTGTGTGATGTTGCTCCTCTCAAAGTTTGTAATGTTCTTTTGGGACAACCTTTTTTATGGAAACATCTTGTTGTATATGAGTCTAGGTCGCGTAGTGTTATTATTACTTTGAACAGAAAATTGTACTAGATACCTGATGCAGTCCATCCTAGTGATATTTCCTTAATCTCTGCCAAGCAATGCAGGAAGGTCATCTCTCAGACCAGGAAATTTGTCTTCTTCGTGATTCTCTCTCAGAGTGAGCGAAATATCACAACCACATCCAGGGCCTCCACGACCGATCTCTCCACACAACAAAAGCAAGTGGATAAGGTATTGGAAGAATAATCATATTCCTCTCCTACCGGGGTACCTCTACACTACCAGGTCAAGCATCCCATCGATTTGACCCCATGCACACCGCTACCCAATGAGCCAGTCTACTGCCGATCTCTGTTAGAAAATGAGGAGATCAAGAGGCAGATCCAATAACTACTCCACAAGGGGCACATATGTCCCAACTCATCGCCTTGTGAGAGCCCAATCGTGCTGGTGCAGAAGAAAGACGAGACCTGACAACTCTGCATTGATTATTGATCCCTAAATAAAATCATAGTTTGAAACTGGTACCTAATTCCCTGAATCAATGACCTCCTTGATCATCTCACAAGGGCCAAATACTTCAGTAAGATTGATCTGAAGTCTGACTACCACCAGGTCCCAATAGAACATACAGATGTATGGAAGACTGCCTTCAATTCAAAAAATGGCTCTTTTGAATGGCTGGTCATGCCCTTTGGTTTGATAATGCTCCAACAAATTTTATGAGGATGATGGATGATATCCTGTGACCTTTCGCCAATAATTTTGTAGTGGTGTATCTGGATGACATCCTCATCTACAAAAAGACTTGGGTGGAACACTTGCAGCATATTCAACAGGTTCTGCACACCCTGCGGCAACACAAATTATATGAAAACTTGGAAAAATTCTCCTTCGGCATGGACATGGTCCATTACTTAGGCTACATTGTTGATTGGCATGGTGTGCATGTGGACCCAATCAAGATCCAGGTCATCCGTGACTTGCCAGCCCCAACCATACTCACTCAACTTTGAAGCTTCTTGGGCCTCACCAATTTCTATCATTGGTTCGTGTTGGGATTCTCTTATATCGCACGGGGCCTCAGCCAAGTAACTAGGGGTGGCAGTATGGTAAAATTTGTGTGGGTTCTATCCTGCTAGTCTCTAATTTTTTCTTTTGATTTTGTGAGAAACCCTAATCCCAAACCCTTCCTACCTGCACTTCATTATCTGCTTCCATTTGATTTTAATCATTGTTTTTAGCTTGTTATGGTTTGCATTTAAGCTTTTTGAATAATTTCTTTAAGTTTGGAGTTTTAAGACATGGTTTTAAATGATGTATCACTTCATATGCCTGTTTGAAATTTACAAATTCAAATTATGCTAAGTCATTAATAGGGTTACTGGAATAGCATTATTCCCATAGCACAAAGATAATCATGCCTTGATATGCGCCCGTCACCTATATTTAGTTATGATGACACAGATCGTGGATTAAGACTTCACATGTGTCCCACAATAGCTTTGGAATCATTTTATGATTCAAACCGTTACATGATCGGATTGCTCTGTACCCGCAAAGGACCCATTTCAAATCGTTCAATTCTCAACGATCATTATTTGAAACTGTCATTCTATGTATGATTTTGCTGAATTTTAGGCACATGTATATGCTCAGAAGAACAGTTATATACTAACATATTGCAGGTGGAAAATTCAGAATCTGAATCGTGCTAGTTATAGCATTTTGTTTTGATGGCGCCTAAGAGGAGCGGACAAGTAGTCAGATTAGAACCCGAGGGTGCTGAACTCCTCAAAGCTTATCCTCATATGGCTCAAAGGTTTAGAGATGCCAGGTGGTTTGAATTCCTTACTACTTTCCAAGGTTACGACGAGCAGGTCTCTATGGAGTTTGCACTGAACTTTGATGGTCACGAAGTGGAGATCGGGAAGATGTTAATGCTGGTGACAGAACGAAAAATTTCCAAAGCTTGCAGATTGTTGGTTGGAGGAGAAAGAGGGTGGAAGAAAGAGCATGTGGTTACAAAGTTTGTCAATCAATTCATGCTTCCAGATAAGCAAAATCCGAATTGGAGAAGGGGAGTTCCTCATAGCTGGATTAGACCTGAATGGCACACTACTCTGATTGTTATCCATAGGTATATCACCTGTGAAGGTAGATTCTCACTAGTCTATATATACCAAATTAGGATATTAATGCATCTAAATGGCGATTATCCCTTAAATTTGCCTTACTTTCTACTCTAAATCTTGACAAAGATGTCAAAGAGAGTGTAGTCACTCTCCACCAATGCAAAGAGCAGCCTATTTCATCAAGTCTTAATTAAGACTTTAGTTGTGTATGCTTTGAGAGAATTACATAAACCCTGGAGCTGGCTCATGCAATCCTTAAATCCTAACACACAGTCCAACAAACAGAAGAGAGGCAAAGGAAAAAAGACTGTTACATAGAAACAAAATATTTCAATTGATGAAACCCCTGTTAAAGAAGAAATTCCTGATATCAGGGTGACGAGGAATAGCAGAGGTAAAAGACCTAAGTTGGATCCAGAAATCAAAATGTTTTCTGAGGAAGATGTTAAAGGGGAAGAAGATTCAGATGAATATTTTGATATTCAAACTACAGTCAAGCATGAATCACCATCAACCAGTAAAAGGGGTGTGGCAGTCAAAAGGAAAAAGGATAAAGGTGTGTTTGCGTCTCAAAACCTAGAAGGAATTCTATTAGGGTTACCAACAAGTACAAGTTGAAGTCTAAAGCCATGTTTAATCCATCGATCAAAGAGAAAACGTCATAGTTATAGAAGATCACTCTGAAGATGTTGAAGCAGGTACCAGGAAAAAGGAAAAAGGAACTCCATTTCATAAGAAACCAACAAATAAAGGTAGATAGATTGTTTCATCATCTATAGGACTTGTAACGAGAGCTACAACCAGATTGGCAAAAGCTAAAGAAATTGTTAAAGGTATTAGTGAGATTCCTGAGAGTAAAAAGGGTTACCTTGTAGACTCAGATCACATATCATATATGCCTGAAGCCATGGATTCAACAACTTCTGATGAAGAACATAGCTCAAATTGGTTTCTAAATACCAAGTTAAATCGAGAGAACCCAAGTTTGCCTTAAATCTGAATGAGCTGACACCTTCTGAAGAGTTCCTCGAATTCAGGGTTAAAATAAGAACGAATAAAGAAAGGATCAAGGAACTCCAGAAGACAGTGAGACAGCTGAAGAAAGAAAAGGCACATATAGAACAATGGAATGCTCGTCAGTAAGAAAGGATTCAAGGTTTCAAAAATAAGAAAAAAGAGCAAAGGGTGTTGCTCAAAGAACTCAGAGAAATAAACTTCAGACTCTATTGGCACAATGTTGTGCTTACCACAAAGCTCAAACAGAAATATGCTAAAGCTATTGCTATTATTATATCCTAAAGGTTTCATTAAGATTGCTACAATCATAATTTTGATGTTTTCTAGGAAATATGGCAGTGTTTACTCGTTTTTGGCCTGTAAAATGCAAATACCTTGAACTGTATGACTAGATCAAACTAATCCCTATTTTGTAGAATCAAATGTAATGCTGGCAAGATCATACAATATCAAGTTGTTGAGCAATGATCTATTTTTGGATTGTAAAAGCTCTTTTTGAGCTAACTTCCCTAGAAGATAGATATTATTCGGATCTAGTCATTAAGAGTACACTAGATTATAGGATCTGGAGGTTTTATGGATGGTTTAAATAGGCAGAGGAAAGACTCTGTTTGGGTCGAAAAATTGGAGATCCAAAGGACTTATTTTGAAACTCCTTGTAAGGAATTATTATTCTATTTGACACTTAATAGCAAAGGCATATGGATGGTTAGACACTCTTTTCTACTCTGTTTTCTTTCTTCATTCTTGAATTCCTTATTCAGATTGCAATGCATTTGTTTCTTGATTGTTAATTAATACAGTGACAAATTTACTGTGGAAATTATTTTTCAAGTTTTGATATCAAGCTGATGGTCTTGTTTCTTTATGATATTCTGAGACAAGGATTTATGTGAAATTGACAAATTGGAAGCTTCCTCCTCTCTTTTATTATTGGTCTAATTCATCTATGTGACTACCTTTTAACCAGTCAATGGGATATGCTATGTTCTGATTGTGATTTTCATGTTATGCTATACTCTTGAGCCAGTTTTCAACCACCTTACTAAAAAAAAACCAAATCATAAAAACCTTTAAAAAACTTTGCAATAAATTGATGATGCCCTAGCTTGCACCCTCTCATATTCAGTGCAACTTTAGGGACTAACATGTACCAACAACAAGACTTCGATGAATTAAATAATCGTTTGTGCTCATCCCCAGTACTTTCATTACCACACCTGCAACATCCCTTTGAGATCGAGACAGATGCTTCAGACTATGTTGTGGGCATCGTTCTCACTCAACACGACCACCCTGTGGCATATCGTAGTGAGACACTATCAGATGTTGTCCATAAGTATCCTACTTACGACAAAAAAATGTACTCCATTGTGAAAGCCTGCCACAAGTGAAGATATTACATTATTGGGAAGGAGACAATCATCCACACTGATCACAAGCCACTCCAATTCATGCAGACCCAAGGAAAATCACAGAATGACCACCAACAAAAGTGGTCCACATACATACATCAGTTCCACCTCAACATCAAGTATAAAACATGAAGTACCAATCGAGTTTCTGATTTCCTCAGCTGACCTCCAGTCGCGACACTCACCACGGTGCTAGAATCTTACGACCACGAGACCTTTGGATGGCCCCACCTCTACGAGACTGACCCTGACTTCTCCACCACCTACCAAATGTTGGGCATGAACTCAGTGGTCACTAATTTCCATATTCAAGATGGGTTGTTGTATCGTCTGGGCCATCTTTGCGTTCCATCAAGTGAGCGCGAGAAGCTGATTTGGGAAGCTCACTACAGTCGAGTGGTAGGACACCTTGGCGTCGAAAAGATAGTGGAAGTTCTACAGAAACATTTCTACTAGCCGGAACTTCGACAGGATGTGGGCAAGTATATCAGGTCCTGCACCGCATGTGCTATTTCCAAACCGACCACTAAGAAACAAGGCCTGTACATGTCCACCCATCTTCCTACTCCTGACAGGCCATGGGAATCCATCTCAATGTACTACATGTCGAGTGTCCCGTCTACCAAGAGGGGAAATGACTGTGTTTTTGTGGTTGTTGATCGCTTTTCCAAGATGGCGATTGTAGCCGCCTGCAAGAAGAACATCACAGCGAAAGCCACTGCCAAGATATTATTTGAACGAGTATGGGTACATTTTGGGATCCCACAAACCATTATCTCAGACCATGACATTCGGTTCCTTAGCACATTCTTGTCGAGCCTCTGGTCGCTACTGGATACTAAGATCACCAAATCCAATGCCTTCCAGCCCCAGACATATGGCCAAGCTGAGTTCATTAATCAGATGATCGTACATATCCCTCGCATGTACAATTCAAAAAACCCCCGCACATGGGATGAGATTATTCCCTATGTCCATCATAGCTACAATCGATCCCTTCATAGCTCAATTGGCCACAACCCCTTTCAGGTGGGGTTGGGATTCCAACCATTGGGCCCCATGGATGTTGCACTACCCCTGGTGACCACCTCGACCGACTCGTCCCCTGCTTTACCAGAAGCTGACAAATCCACCCAGTTCATTGAGCGGATCCATCACATCCGCCAACAGGTTCAGGATATTCTACAGAAGTCTAATGCCAAGTATAACCAATGCCATGATCAACATTGGGTGCCACATAAGTTTCAGGTGGGAGACAAAGTTTGGTTGCACTTGCAGAAAGATCGCCTTACAGGGCCCCGTTGGAAGCTTCGCCCACTCCATTATGGGTCATACACCATCACCAAGGCTATGGGTGATAATGATTTTGAGCTCAACATTCCCCCTTTCCTTGGCCTGCACCCAGTCTTCAACATGGATCTCCTTCGGCCATATTTCCCACCATTATTGGACACCTCAGAGATAGTAGAGCAATTGACACCAACATATATCAACCCTGACTACATGCAACAAGCATCCAATGATCATATTGTGGACACATAGATCAAGGGCACTCTATAATAAAGGATCCAACTTTATTGAGTCGTCAAAGTAGGGCAACTCCTGCACCAAGGCAAGTGGCTCACTAGGGGCTAAATTCAGCAGAAATTTCCTCATTTGGTGGGGGAACTCAACACAATGGATATCATTTCTTCCTAAGGAGTTAGGATTGATCTAGGTGGATATTGATGACTACCCACCTTTTCCAACTCGCTCAAAACAATTTTCTTGCAATTTTGACAATTTTATTTTTAGCAGTTTTAACTTCTGGGGCCATTTTGAAGGCCTAAATGAAGGTTTTTATGGATAGAGATTCTCAATGATATCCAAAGTCATGATTGAGCCCCAAAAATGAATTTCCTCTATGATACCTTTCCAACGGGCTATCGTGCGCCTAAAACCAAGATCGTATGCAAAAGTTACGACCCCGAGAAGTTGATGTACTGACTTACCCAAACGGGGCCCACGTGAATTTTGGCACTTCATCTCCTAGGGTTAGGTTTTTGGATGTCTAGGGTTTTTGACATTCCTGGTTATTGTAAAAATGCCTTCAAAGCCTTATTGTAATCATCTTCTTGCGAATGAGCACAACCGTCACATCTCTTCTCAGAGATAAGCCACCACCATTCCAACAAGCTTGTTTTCCGCTGCATTTTACAGTTTCAGCTTATTTCATTATTGAATAGAAAACCAATTTTATTGTATCTCTGTTATTTTGTGTTAAGCATATTTTGATAATCTGTATTCATTTTTTTCTGCTCATAAAATACAGATCACTAACCATATCCTTCTTGTACTTTGCTTTAGTTCCTTCTTCTTCGGGTTCTGGTACATTTTCTTTTATGAATTTTGCAAGGTCATTCTCTTCAAGATTGAGTCCAATTCTGTACTTCTAGGCAGGGAATTTTTCCACACCTTTTAACTTGTCAACAAGCTTAGTTATTGCAGACATCTTGACCTGGAGCTGAGAAAGTGACCAAAACATGAAAGTGGTTAGAAAGTGATTCCGAACTTACGACGAGATGTGTTGAGCTGAGGCGAGTAGGCCGAAGCTGTCTGAATTCAAAAATTCCAAGTTTTACCCCTTGAAACTTGACCTGTGAAAATATGGACTAGTACTTCTAGTACTGGTTCTGGTTTTTTGGTACTAGTCAAAACTAGGGTTTGACTTTCCAGAGGATCTGGCCACTGAAAAGGTGTGCTCAAGCTGCCAATGAGTTCGCTAGGCTAGGGCATACTTCCCTAGATGGTTTTAAGTTAGAATTTCTCTTCCAAATGAAAAAAACCTAATTTTCTTATACGTCAATAGTGACTTTTTTATTACCTAGTGAAAGGTGCTCTCTTTAGTTTAGTTCTGATACCATGTTAAGTTTTAATGCTTTTCAAAATAATAGCACAAATAGGATCACTGAGAAACACAATCACAAGTTACACAACATTTTATCCTGGGAAATCCTCATGGGGGAGAAAACCCAACAAAAACTTCCTTAATATAGATTGCCAATACAATGCCAAGACTAAAGACCAAACCACCAAGAATATCCAAGACTAAGTATGTGCCTTTCTCTTCTCCTTCTTCTAACTGCAGCTTCCTTCAAAAATTTTTCACTAGATGAGTGACTTGAGTGAGTGAGTAAGTGAATCACCATCCTCACTTATTTATACTATCTGGGAGGCACTAGGGTTATTTCCTTTCACCAATCAGGGCCAACTTCTCCAACTAGTGGTTAAAACCACTTTAATTATCCCTAGGGGCCAAATTTACAAACAACACCATATAACTATGGTTTGACCAATCCACAAAAGGGGATTTGGTATTATACAAAGCTTGACATGATCAATACACAAAAGGGGATTTGATCTATAAGAAAATAACTCAATTATAATTAGAATATTCTTCGCAGTTACAATATTTCAACAAATTGCTCTAAGATTCTAGCTAACCCCATCAAATTTAGAATACCATAGGTTGTCAAATTCGTGATTGGTTGTGTGGGTTACAACAAATTTCCCAAAATACATCCAAGAGCCATGAAGATGCCAAAATTCATTTTCTTCTTAAGTTATATCTATCAAAACAGATTTGGATCCCATAAATATAGGGAAAAATGTGTTTGCAAACATGGGTATCTAGAAATCTTTCCTCTACCATTTTAAAAAATATATCTCATCTTCTATGAACGCCCACAAATAGATATAACACCAAATTCATGGCTCCTCCATTAATTCTTTGACTGAAAGATTAGATACCTTCTAATTGTCGTTGAATTGATTATTGGGTGCTCAAATTCGTGGCATTTTTAATAAATTCCCAAGTAGAATTATCTCCCACAAATTCCTCCAATATTATGGTGTTGGTTCCATGAAAACAATGTGTGGTCCTATAATAATAATCCTCTTCTATATCTTTGGACACAAACCATTACCCTGTATCTATGTGCCAATTCTGCTAAATATGCATAAAATTCATGTACTGTAGCCAATGAATTTGTCTTATTGAACCTAAAATGAGACTTTGAGTAATATCAACTTGTAAACCTGCAAGAACTTGTCAACACATCAGCCATGACTTCAAAGGTAAATACAAAATATGCTAATTCTCCCTAATGTTAATCCAAATTCAATGAAATACTAAGAAATGCGATGGAAAACACTTTAAACCAAAATCCCACAAATAAGCATTAAAATGATTAATAAAGGGTCATGATGAAGAGGAAAAGGGATTAAAAATGGGGGGAAAAGGGTATAAAAAGATGGAATTCCCATGACTCAACATCACCCACAAAATGAATATGTTGCATACCCTCATGCAACCCTTTACCTTTGTATCAACTGAGCTGTATGAATGATGTTTCTCTTTTACCAATGCATACCCAAATTCATTGTCAACAAGATGTCGACACTATTTCTGATCATCAAAATATGTGAAGTCTCATGCTGAATAGTTCTCCAAAACAAAGAATTATTCCACCATGTCAAAAATAATTGATTCATTTTTCTTTATAAATCTCATCTCACAACCACTTGGAATAATTTAAAGAGATTTTGTTTTTCTACAAGAGAGATATGTGGCCAATATACCTTCAAAACCAACATCCTTAATGCATATTTGCAACAAGAGTGTTGTAGGTGACTGTGGACGATTTCTCAAAAATTACAAACTGGGGTTTTGAGAGATTTGGCATTTTGAGAGATTTGGCATGGTTGTTAACAATAAATTTATGTTTCTTCCAACCAAGTTTCATGAAAACCCAGTTCATGGTTTGTAAGATATACTTGAATCATTTTCTGCACTTTAAAAAAAAAAAATGAATGAGAAAAAATATGAACATGGTTACAAAGTTGTTTTGAGCACCCATTGATCTATTTTAAACTCATTTGAAGACTTGAGACTTGTTAAAATATCCTTTCATTAGTTCCAATTCCATGATGGTAAGTATTATTTATTAAAATGACATTGTTGTAAATGTGTTCACAATTTATTGCTCATCTTTCCATTCTAGCATCTATTTTTCTGCATGACCATATTTTGCCCCATTGTTTTCCAACAGTTTATCTTAAAATTTATCAACTCAATGACCATACTTTTCCCCATCACTATGCACAAATTCACTTGATTCAAAAGGGAGCATGAGTGAAAAACGTTTTACATGGATATTGGAACATGGAGCATGTGATTCCATTGCTTCTTCAAGCTCATGAAGAACAAATTGCCGAAATGTAGCAAACCGTTAGCAAGGAAATTCGTGAAATAAAAATATATTGCGTCTTGATTTAATTATTCAGGTCGACATGATATGTTTCCTCTACTACTGATACCAAAAAGTCTTACCATAAAGTGCTCAACAATCCATTCTCCCCCAAACTGATTGCACAACATGTCCACATGTGTCTGTATAATATTTAGTCATCTTCAGTATTTGGAAATGTGTCTTTCTAAGGCTAGAGCCAATGAACAATCATCAAGATCTCATTCAAAATGGAAAATTACAAGTAAGAAGCATGATGGAGATAAAGAGTCAAAGAGCGGTTGAATAATTTGGCAGCTTATCGTTTATTGACCTTGTTGGAAGTAAACATTGCAATTGACATAACAAAAGGCATACGAGGCTCTCAAAACTGATTCTTATAGAGGGTTGAATTTATCAACCATCCCATCTTGAGTACAATGCCAAACCCTCCATAAATCTGATCTCAAATTCCAACTGTGTAATCATTCCTCTTATGTCACCAACAAGATTACCAAAAATGTTGTGGCAATGGTTCCATCAAAGGTCTTCACAAAGCTAATGAAAAATACAGTTCTGCAAAGTTGTCATAAGGCGCCTAGAAAACAATCCATCATAAATGTGTAGCAATATGTTGACTCATTTCCACAAATACACATGCATTATTAGCTATTAGCCGAAACATATCCATTGCCCAAACATATGCTACAGTACTAAGTATTCCTATAGCAATTATAGCTATGCAAAAAAAATCTATTGGAGTTACATCAACCTTAAATAAACCTGAAGTATGTCCAAGAGAGAACACAGAAATAATTACCACAATGATAACAAGAACTGGGAGAACAATTGATTCCATTTTAAAAATATACACAAACCATGTTGCTACCAACACATCTTGAACTTGGAGTATGAGACCACTATTGGTTTCATATGGAAACTTTGTTTCTTGCTTCCACAACATTGTCACATGATCTTGTGAGTCAATGAGATGCATTGTTACCATTGTTGTGCTTTATCCTGTAGCTCATACTCATTCCACATTCAAATTTAAAACTCAAGCTTCAATACAAATGGCTCATGACTCCTGTAAGTTTCATTTTGAGACACCAATGAATTGTTTTGGTTCACAATAATGGTAGTACTTCTTGCAATGTTTCTTGGTAAACTTGCAATTCATTTATACAAACCTGCAATACAAGCTTGTAGACAATCCTATAGCTTTAAAACTTTTTCAAGCAAATTCTATATAAATATTGAAGAAGACGTTTGAGTCTTTTTTATTTTAATTTTTAATTCTCAAAGGCCAAGACTATAATATTGGTGAGAATACTTCTTCAAATTATCTCACAAAGACTGAAGGTTACCAAAAGAGATAAAACATGCATTCAAAACTTAACTTATCCATGCATATGCATACCTCTGTTTGTAAAAATGTGACCTTCAATAATTATCACCGGGGTCACTTCTTTTAGATCCAAACAATTTCCTTGATATCTTATATAGTCAAAATGGATTTGATTGCAAAATCTAAGTCATAAGGAAACAATTCAAGTATTGGATTTATGATGACATTCTTTAACAATAGAAGTATGTTTTGTTTGCTTGGAGGAGAAGGCAATATATGGTTTTGGAAGCAATGAGCATTTGATTATGATCTTTGACAAGAAAACTCTGATATTGGTTTTGGCACTATGATACTTATGAAAGTCCAAAACTTATATAGGCTTAAGTTTATGATGAAAAATGTACAAGGTCCTTGGAGGGGCATAGTATCAAAGAAACATAGCATAGGGTACAAAGTATGCATTTGTAACACAAAGAGTGGTTTTGTAGTCATATACAAGGATTCATCGAAAGTAGTTTTCACAAGTTTTTATAGTTTCCATCAACAACAGAGAGAGATAGCTCTTTTTATGAAAAACTATTTTTTAGGTAAATCTTGCTATCTGAGGACAAAGTATATGTTTTAAGCTTTTCCACAAGATGAGAGGTCAAAAACTTGCCATTGTGATGACTTTGCAATGAGTGATAATTGGAATGCTGTTATATTTAACTAAAGATGTATATTAGTGGTGAAAAGTTCAATGAGATTCCACTACATGATCACAACCTATTTTCAACCCATAACACTCTGGAGTAAGGGAAACATAATTGTATACTTGTAGCTTCAAAAAATGTGTGTTGATAAAGGATGATGACTCTGCTTGTATTCATGAATACAAATATGGGCCTTGCAAAGTAGGTCGTATATTTTAAGGCCATAAGCCCTAACTTTTAAATGATGAATTGAAGGAGGTCAGACTTTATATGAAGTATAGGCCATAGAAATAACCCTAAGAATGATGATCCCCTTGATGATATAGAGTGTAGGTTGTAGGAATAAAAGATAAGCATGACTTGATGGTTATTTCCAAAATATCATAAGATCCCACCAAAGGCATGTAAATAAGATCACAAGTATCCATCAACGAAAACAAATCATATATCATTATGCTTTGTAACTCAAAACAACTCTGAAGATATGAACCAATATATGCATAATTAAACCATGGAATGAATCAAGAAACTTATATTGTTGAATGTGTCCTCATTCCATATTATCACGTAGGAATAGCTTCTACAACAACCTCTTTTGTTGTAGGTTTTTGTGGGGTGGCATATTCCTCTTTCCTGATAGTTTCCCTGTCTTTTCCATGTCAGTTTCTCCTTTTTTTTTGTTGGTTCTTGTGAGGTATCAACAATGTCTACTTATTCTCTTGTTGTTGGTTCTTGTGTGGTAGATACAATACCTTCTATTGTTGGTTCTTGTGGAGCAACAATAGGGTTTCTTGATGCTAGTTCTTGTGTAGCAGCATCAATGCTTGATGCAACAACACTAGTGTCTCTCCTTGAACAACTTCTGGTCCTTCTTGTTTTTGGATATTTGAGGTGTTGGAGTGGTTTTGAATTGTAGCAATAGAGTAAGATGATGTCATGGTTCATATGGGGTGGTGAAGGCTTTTGATTGGACAAGACTAGTGATGCAATCGTGAAAGGTAAAGGTGATGGTGTCCCCCCAAACTCAAGACTTTTTCCGTCCTTGTGAAAAAAATATAAAATGGTAAGGGAGTAGGACAGAAAACAAAGAGTATTAAGTGATTTCACATATACAAATACATAACATTCAATGAATCATAAAAACGAATAGAAAGAAGAAGAGTGCATGTACCTACCTAATAAATCTATGAACTTTGCAACAAGTATGTGATTTTAACATATTCTTCATGAGCTTCCATGGAAAAAGAAAAAAATTATGTGGAGCAATGCCAACAAGATTTCCTTTTGGTTCTAAGAGATATTCATGAATCTTTGAGAAAAGACCACTTCTATAACTGCTTGATTTGCTACAGGTTCTTGTGGAACAATGGTCCTTCCCCCCTAGGGATTTTTTCTAATTGATTTCCCTATTGTTGGTTCTTATGTGATAAAAATAGGGCCTTCGAAGGTTGATTGGTGTTGGTTCTTGTGTGACAACACATTTCTCTTATTTTTATGAGCTTCTCTCGATAGTTGGTTCTTGTGTGACAACCACACAAATTATTGGTACTGGTTTTAGTGTAACAACACCAATATTGTCCTTAGAACTTTTGTATTATTTTTCCTCTATAGAAATGGTGGATTTATGAAGTAATACTAAGAATAGAGACATACTGAAATATTTGTAACCCACTATTAATTATTTAACATGGAGGAAGTGTGTTAGTAGCAGCCAGGTAGAGAGAAAAACTTGATGGATTGGTAATAGAATGCTTCTTGGAAATATTTATTTGACAAATATTGAAACTAGAAGGGTAGCTTGACATTGTAAGTGAGTCAAATTTGTTTATTGGGTGGGTTAGGTGTGGGTGGAGAAAAAAATTATGGAGGTATTACAGAGGAAGAAGTAGGTTGAATTTATGATGTGGTAGTAGTGGGTACTGTTATCCCCCACTTTTAGGGATAACTAGGAGATCATGTTTCGATGCCCACAGGTCCTAGACATGGAGTACTGAGAGTCGGATCGACTTTAGCATGGCCCCGAAGGGCCCATCTTTTCTCCCTTTCAACGCCTCTACCTTTCCAACAACAACATCCATCACCATTGTCTTGGTCTTGTGTCAGATATGGTTCTTTCTCCATGAGGTAATGAGTCCGGGTATCATGGTATGTGTCACTCTGATCATCAACACCTTTGAATATGTGCATTTAATTCCTTTTGTTTCTAACAAATGCTTGGATCTTATACTTTCTCACTTGACCATGTCTAGGGGAAATGACAGGATGCCCTAGTAAGCCCGTGTCTGTAGGTTTTGGTTTTCCACTAGGGGGATTTCTGAAAACCCATCGTCCGCTCCCATCATAGCACCACTTTTTCATCTTTGCTTCCCGCTCATCTATACCATTGCACTTGTCTGGGCACTGGGTTGACCTATCATTTGAGGATTGCACCTTACCTCGTGGGAAGAAGGGGCTAAAGGCCCAAAAGGTAAAAGAAAGATGGAAAAAGATAAAAGCCTAAAAATAGAACCTCGAGATGCTTCGCCCACGGATCCTCGAGAAAGAGGTAAAGGGATTCTCAACAAGAAATAAGAGGGAGCCACAAAAAATATAAAAAACAAGACCTAGTCAGAGGATATGGGGTCTCATCACGAGCCAACCTATTAGGTCCATGGGTACCTAGCATTATGACACTACTAGCAGATGGTTACCACGCTAGGGTAGTGACTCTTGGTTGCATGCCCAAGAGAAAGGGGGTCTCATCATGAGCCAACCTTCTCATTTCTATGAAAGTACTTATGGGTAATGCTGTCACCACTAGTCACCACGCCAGGGTAGTGTCCCTTGATTAAAATCTTGAAGAAAAAGCAATAAGAATAAAGAATAAAAGGTATGAGTGGGATTGGAAACAATTGCATCCAGGACAATTGCAACTTGCCTTCTACTAAGGCACCCATAGGTAAATCTTTGCATTCCCTTGCTTTCACTGCACCCATTGTCAGGAAATCCC
The DNA here is from genome assembly GCA_009831015.1 of Picea engelmannii. Classification (NCBI taxonomy): domain Eukaryota; kingdom Viridiplantae; phylum Streptophyta; class Pinopsida; order Pinales; family Pinaceae; genus Picea; species Picea engelmannii. Next base: position 960,156 of record ML781317.1, on the reverse strand, counting down.
TTATCCACATCACCCACTTACATGGCTTAGATGAAGTCTTTTCCGAGAAATTTCCTTTTCCAGTGGACACTAGCCCAATAGGACGCCTTGTCACTTTCCCCAAACTTGTATTGCAAGATTGTATAATGTCTTTGAGCTTTTGAATAGGGTAATAGGGGTTTTATGCACATGTTTAATAACATTGATGATGAGATGTGATTGACATTACTATGATCCCTGTGACTTATGAGCCCCTGGAGGGCATAGCTGTTGATGTGCAGGACCATGCCCGACGGACAAGTACCATGTTGGACATGTACACATGGGGAGATGATCAGTTCATACCTCCATGGGGCTGAAGAGCCCACCCAATGGATGATGAGACCCCAACAGGGGGAAAAGACAAGATAGAGGGGTTTTCACATGAGAGAAGGAGGACGTCTTGCAGAGGCACCTCGAAAGAGCTTGACCTAGGGGGGTTGTTCCCTTTTCAATGGAACGTTGGCCTTGGAAGGCCTAGGAAGTCATCTGTTAAGCCCTAAATAATGACTCATTACCCCTTAATTGGAGCATATTACATTAGTAATGTTATTTTATTTATGTCAGCTTTAGTCCATTAGTTGTAATTATACCTCCTAGTCTCCTATATATACCAAGGAGACATTTTCATTTGGAATCATCTTGTAATTGTACATTTATGTGGGCATAAGGAGGTTTCCCCCTCGAAGATGCTTATTATTTGAATTTATCTCTTTTTCAAGGTGTTGAGTACTTATTTTGAGGTTTTTCTATGCTATATTGATATTTGGTTCTTAACATATGGTATCTGAGCTCAAGGTATTGGGGTTTCACTGCTACATTTGAGACAACTTGTAATTTTCACTATAACTTTTTTTCTACAACGTTTCAGAAGGAACGACTTGGAGGATATTTATTAGACGAATCAAGGTACGTTGGGTTAAAATTTCAGCTCCCGAGGTCTTATACTTTCGGAGATACCACCTATTCAAGATAGGGTTTTGGAATCGTCCTGAACTGAGTCATTGCAGAATTTTCGCTATAAATTTTTTTCTGTAAAGTTTTAGACCCTGAAATCTGGAGGCTATTCACAGAAATTAAAAAGGTATATGTGGTAAAAATTTCATCTTCTGGGTCATCTTACATTTGTATATACACCCTGTGGAATACAGGGTATCAGACTAGTCCTATTGACTAGTCTCAAGAAGGTGTTCCAAGTAAAAAAATCATAACTTCTTCCTAGAGTATCCAAATTGAGTGAGACTAGTTGCATTGGATAGTGGACAGTCTGTAGTATTTATGGTACAAGTTTCATAATTTTATATCAATTATGTTGTGTGGGGCACGCTATACAAGTGAGATATCCTGGAAATGAAAAAAATCAGCAAACTGTGGGGAAGTTACCGTAAATTCCACTTGGCACATCCAATTTTGATCACACCTGTAGAATTGCAGAGAAGAATTATCAGAGAACTACAAAAAATATTTTTTCAAACCCAGAAGGGCCGAAACTTTGGAGATACAACAGAAGAAAGATTGTCTAGCAGAACCACCTCAAAATCAAGGTTCAAAAGTGATACTTGGCCAACATGCCACCCAAAAAGGGAATTTCTACACCAAATAAACCTCCAGAAAGTCCTACTTGGACTCTTGATGAAGGTGAAGAAATGCGTAGGGACATAAATGAATTACAAAAGAGTATAGTAACAAAAGATGAACTACAAGGGATGATGGATTCAACTGAAGCTAAATTGGAGGCAATAATGGATACTAAGATGGATGGTTTAAAAAGGGAGATCATGGAAGGAATGAAAAAAATCCTAATAGAGAGGACACCTAAAAGTGAAAATGTGTCCCATGAAATTCATGATGAGGATGCAAGGAAGATGAATCAAGAATGGAGAAACTCCAACTTTGGGTTGAATACCAACCACGTTCCTAAGATCGATATGAGGAAGTTTGATGGAAAGGACCCAATCACATTGATACTTTAGATAGAGAAATTATTTGATCTACATAATGTGACACATACACAAAAGGTATGAATTGCTTCTTTATATTTAGAACCCAATCAATTTGTATGGTATCGATGGCTTTGTTCTCGCAAATCGCTCATCACTTGGACAATTTTCACGAAAGAAATGATAGCACACTATGAGGATACAAGGAGCAATACCTTATTTAGCCAATTGATAAATCTCAAGCAAAAGGGTTCAGTTATAGATCACATTGAGAACTTCCAAAGATGGAATATAAAGGTAACAGATATTCCAGATGAGCACTTGATTAATGTATTGACAGGAACTTTAAAGGATAACATTCAACATGAGGTTCACCTTTGGGAACCCAAATCATTGGAGAATGCATTTAGGGTGGCAAGAAATGTTGAAAGTAAAAATATGGCTATGGCTACTAGAAGGACCAATCTTAACAGTTATAGAGAGAATACTGCTCTTTCTTCTAAAACACCTCAACCTACAAGGTTGA
>ML781317.1:937136-948425 GCA_009831015.1 Picea engelmannii | reverse complement strand
TAAAGGAAACATGCAGTAGGAAGGCATGAACATGAGTGCAGTAAAATGAAAATATAATGAAACTAAGAATTTAATCAACCCAAGATGTTATATATTATTGATGGAAATAATGAATATTCCCACATACATGTTAATCAATATAGATGAAGGCTTGAAGGCTTCTGCATCCATTTTGGTTCTTTCTCCAATGGAATTCTCATTCACCAATGATTTCCCCCTCTATCCAAACTTCCTGAAAAAGGAGTTAGTATTGTGAGTGGCTCTTACAACACCACAAAAAACTTTCTAATTTTAACTCTTGGAAATATATGAATGCAAAACACTCTGTATGAGACCCTAAGAAGAGGATAGTTTACATCTTCTATTTTCTCATCCCCTTACCATGTGTTATCTAAAACCAATACAAGAAATACTATTGCACCCTTGACACCTCCCCGACAACGGTGCCAAAAATGACAGTGTTTCTATATATATTCTATTTAACCAGGAACACTTGTGAATTTTATCTTATCAACCCGGGTTTCTAATTACTTGTGATATGTCGTGCACTGTATGCGTGGGATACAAATTCTTAACTTGCATTAATTTGTCTAACATGCTTCTACATAGAAAATAAATTGCATCACTACACTACAAAAGTCCAAAGTTAGCTCAATCACTCTTGGCAGTGATCATGTACTTGAACACCGATCATGTTAATCCTGCTGGCACCAAGAAATCATGAACCATGGTCCAGTATCTATGTGCTAGCTCCACCAAATATGCATAAAATGCATGTGCTATAGCCAAGAAATTTGTCTTCTTGAACCTGAAAGGGGACTTTGAGAAATATCGACTTGTAAACCTGCAACAACTTGTCAACACATCAACCATGACTTCAAAAGTAAATACAAAATATGATAATTCTCCCTAATATTGATCAAAATTCAATGAAATACCAAGAAATGCGATGGAAAACACTTTAAACCAAAATCCCGCAAACAAGCATTAAAATGATTAATAAAGGGTCATGATGAAGAGGAAAAGGTATTAAGAATGAGGGGAAAAGGGTATAAAAAATAACATTCCCATGATTCAACACCTTCATAGAATGATCCCAATGACGGATAAACTATGTCAACAAGCACATGTTCCCCTTGAGGGATGTAGCCTCATAAAATTTGAAGAGTACAGGTTTCCTTAAAAGGACATGAGTTTGTGATGTAATAGGATGAGGGTGCATATCCCTCTCCCCCTCTATGAAGCCCCAATCCCATACAAAGTTGTACATGTTGACCTATTGTTGATGTTCTTGTCTCCTATTCACATAATTAGGTGCACACACACACACAAAGTTACTGGTTCTAACATTCATTAAAAAATGATTTTTTTTTCAAAAAATCTCTGTCAAACTCATTGGTGCACCATATTAACATATCCACACCACCAACATTGTGTCCTCATCATAGTACCATCACCGGTGCTCCTTATTAAATATTACTACAACACTAAAGTCAATAAGATTTTTTTAACCATTGTTAATAATCATTGTGCCATATATATAAGGGCACCATGAACACTATGGTGTGCCTTGCATGTACCGACACATTGACAAATATGTATGTACATTTTGTAACACACCAACAAACTGGCAATTTTTTATTTAATACAATATATTAGCAGTGATCCAGATTATTTTCGGAATGAAATGAAAGCAAATATATTACAATGAAATACACATAAATATTGCCAAAAACAGAGAAATACAACAACACATGATTTCTATTAATGAAAGAAATGTACAGAGATTGTAAAAATACAGAGTGCAAGACTTCCTAGAATGGTGGCAAGTTCATCTCTGAGAAGAGATGTGAAGGCTACACTCATTTGCAAGAAGATGATTTCAATGAGGCTCTTAAGGAATTTTTATAATAAACATGAATTCCAAAACCCTAGACATCCAAAAACCTAACCCTAGGAGATGAAGCACCAAAAGTCATGTGGGCCTCGTTGGGGTAAGTTAGTACATCAAATTCCCGAGGTCATAACTTTTGCATACAATATCCTTTTTAATTGTGTGATAGCCCATTGGAAAGGTAGTTTCGATAACTACACATTATGCCATCAAACTTTGACTTCATCTACAATTTGACTGTGGAAAGCCAAGAAAACATTGTTTAGGGCCCCAAAACGAACCTGGAAGTACAAAAAGATGTATTGATATGAAAAATTCCAAAATAATACAGTTGGAATAGGTGGGAAGCCACCATTATCCACCTGGATGTTGTGTAGGGATTCAGGACAACCCGAGAAGTGCATAACCCACAATTACAAAGAAATGTCCCCATTACAGAGAAACGTGTTGAACTAAAAACTATCAAGATGAGCCAGTTGGAATTTGGAACAGGTGGGTGGCCACCAATATCCACCTAGATTAGTCCTCCCCCCTTATGAACAAATGGTATCCATTGCGTTGAGTTCCCAAGGAAGAGAGGAAAGCGTTTGTTGAATCTGAATATTGGTGAGTTGTGTGCCTTGATGGATAAGTTGCGCTGCTTGGTCTGTGGAACGATGTCACGAACCTGTTGCTCGCGGGGTTGAATCTGTTCCACCAACATGTTTTCTCTGGGCTTGATAGGGCATTGAGTAGGCACCATCATAGGTGAAGAAACAATATCTTCTTTCTCTTCTGCAATATTCTTCTTCTATATAGAAGGTGTTGAGGCTGTAGTGGTTGCAATGGCCTTCTGTGCATCCTTTGAACAAACTGTGAAGAGGCTGAATTTTGCAGTATGATAAATTACCTTGTGGCACTGTTTTGGTGGAACAATAGTTGGAACTACCTATGGTATCCTGTAGAGATGACCCCCCAGATTAATAATGACACTAGGAGGTCAAGACTCAGAAACAACATGTGTTTCCACATATATGGTTGGCCCAAACCAACATCATAGACATCAAGAGGGGAAAAATCATACACTACCTCATCCTTGAAGGGTTGGATGCCATAAGACAGGTGACACTACTGGCTGAAATAGAGATCTCATCCCTGGTGAAGCCACCCAATGTTGTATGGTTGTGGGTGTGGTGTTTTCTACAACCCCAATTGTTTGACGACCTCAGTTGAGGTGAGGTTATTCTAGCTGTTGCTATCAACAATGAAATGCAAAGAGGTCCCCTTCACACAAATTTGTGAATGGAAGAGGCACTCCCCCTCTTCACGATATACCGATTCTTCTAGTTGAATTGTTGCAGTCACGACAATAGCAGTGGGGTTTGTGTCCATGATCTATCTTTTTATTATTATTTTTTGGATCAAATTCTGAATCAGATTTCGACTCCTTTTCTTTGACCTCGGCTACCAATGCCTGTTTCGAGCGACATTCATCAGTGTTGTTCCATGGGATTTTGTGGAAGTCGCACCACTTCCCAATGTCATTCTTCATATTTCCTTTACCCTTATTTTCCTGTGTGTTGGACTAGTTTTCAGGATGTTGTTGGTCAGGGCCATCTTTGTCATGCTTTGGTTGTTGCATATTTGCAGACCCGAACTCCCATTTGTTCTAGTGCCTAAATTTCTGCTCGATTCTGACAACATATCGATAGGCAAATCCCAATGATTAGATGTTTAGGAAATCTATTTCGGTTTGGATGTATCTATCTAGATCCCCATGGTATTTCAGAACCATAATCCACTTGGGGTATTTGATACGCAACTTGGTGCCCAAGGTATGGAAAGTATTTTTGAACTCAGACACTATTTGGATCTTCCCTTGCCACAGTGTGGTCCATCTCATGTACTGGTCTTCATAGTTATCAATAGGGTAATATTGTTCCTTGACTGCATCCACAAAAATCCCAAGTTGGCTCGACACCATATAGTTCATATTCCTCTATGGAAATTTTCTCCCAGTAAGTTTCCCACCAAAGTTTGACACGGGGGAGAGCCTTGAGAAGTGAAAAGGTGATATTTTCCCTGTCGGATAAATTGTGAGAAAAGAAATAACCTTCTAGCAGATTTAACCATTTTTTCAAGGCATCCGCATCTATCTGACCTTCAAATATGGGAATATCAAAATTAACTTGTACCTTGAAGGGAGAAGTTCCTCCAATGTGGCCTCTTGATGAAGATGTGCATGCTTCTATCATAAGGCATTGAAGGATGTGGGAAAAATTCTCCATCATTCCGTCCCTCTGTCACGTGAGAGCTTGCTCAAGAAACAGGTTAATAGAATATTATGCTCCACCATTTTTCTTTTCTTTCTCCATGGATGGTTTCTTGGGCATGTGAGAGCAATTTTCCTCAAGAGAGACAAGCTTGAGACCCAACTTGCTATACTCAGACCTCATCGAGGACATGCACTGAAAAATGATCAAGAGCAGCCTGCTCTGATACCACTAATCGGTATTATTTTTGGAACGAAATGAAAGCAGAGATATTACAATTAAATACACATAAATATTTCTAGAAACATAGATATAAAACAATACATGATTTCTATTAATGAAATAAATGTACATAGACTGTAAAAATACAGAGTGCAAGACTTGCTAGAATGGTGGCAGCTTTATCTCTGAGAAGAGATGTGAGGACTATGCTCATTAAAAAGAAGATGATCACAATGAGGCTCTAAAGGAATTTTTATAATAAACATGAATACCAAAACCCTAGACATCCAAAAACCTAACCCTAGGTGATGAAGTGCCAAAAGTGATGTGGGCCTCGTTGGGGTAAGTTAGTACATCAACTTCCTAGGGTCGTAACTTTTGCATACGATCTCTGTTTTAGGTGTGTAATATCCCGTTGGAAAGGAATTTTTGAGAACTACGCATTGTTCCATCAAACTCTAACTTTGTCTATAGTTTGAATATGGGAAGCCAAGAAAACACTGTTTAGGGCCCCAAAATGGCCCTAGAAGTAAAGAAAGATGTAATGATATGAAAACTTCCAAACTAATCCAGTTGGAATAGGTGGGAGGCCATCATTATCCACCTAGATGTTATGTAGGGATTCAAGACAACCCCGAAAATGAAAAACCCACAATTACAAATAAATGTCCCCATTACAAAGAAACATGTTGAACTGAAAACTGTCAAGATGAGTCCGTTGGAATTTGGAATAGGTGGGTGGCCACCAATATCCACTTGGATCAAGCAGTGTTCTTATGATGTAAGAGAGAACAATGTATGGTGCTTCCTTAAATTCACAAGTGCATCAACAATAGTGGGAAATTTGGCTTCAACAATGTGCTTGTGATGTGTAAGAGCACCATTACTAATTCCATTATACATTTAGTAACAAGCACACCATCAAGTGACATAAAAATGCAGAATTTAAATTTTCCTTAATGGTGCACTTGGTATGTATGGATGCACAAATAATGGTGCCTCTATACATTTCCTAGAGAACCAACAAGCATGGGTTTTTTTGTAAATAAAAAACACTCAACAATGCCCTTATAATATCTAGAAGTATTGCTAGTAGACTTGCCTCCTAATATAATTAAGAGCACCAAAAAAAGTGAGATTTTTTTTTATTGGTTCACTTCACTTTAAGTGAATCACTGCCAATAGAACATCATGTTAATTTACATGATGCACCACATAGTTCAATGAAAGTTGAATGGCTTGCACAAACTACAAGGAATATTTTTTTTAAATGAAAAAAGGGAAATTTAATCCAAATTTTAAATTTTAATCTACAAAAAAATAGAAATGAGGAGGTAATAAACAATTTAGCTATCCCTTCCCTATGAAGGAGGCATGGTTTCCACATATATAAAAATGAATATGGTACCATTTTGTAAAATTCAAAAATGAACCAAATACATCGATGAAGTGAAGGAGTAGAAAAAATTGTCAACATGGTAGCACCAACAATAAGACAAACATATAGGGATGGTGAACGTCAATGATTCTATGGTTGGAAGCATAAAAGGAAATGTAAAAATGAATTTATGGTTTGGTAAAAAAAATTTTTTACCCTATCTTGCTGTGCCTGATGATAAGATGCATTGATGCAATCTTATGTTTAGGGTGCACTACTAGGGTTATTCTAAATTTATAAATCAGTGCACCAATTATTGGTGTACGGTGATGCACGTTTATGCTATTAAGCACACGATTTAGTTTTTTTAATTTATTTAAATAAAAACATATCATTTATGACAAAATGTCAAAACATTATTAGGTGTTTCTTACATATAGACACATTGGTGCACTTGCCATGTACAAACACACCAAATTGATTATGTTTTACAGTGTATCGATAATGTAATCACATCGGGGTGTCCTATTAGGGAGCACACCTGATGCAGACCCCCACCCCCTCCTGGGGTCCGCGCGACCTCCTGGTCTAGGATCATTTGACTTCGAAGTTGGATCAACTCTCAGGCCCCTGCTGAGCCCCCAACATATTACACATGTCCTTTTTCTCCTTGTGCAATTCAAATGCTAGACCCGCGAGCACTTTTTCTAAGCCCCTTCTTGAAAACATTTTAAAATCAAATTTCATCCCCTAGCCCCTTTGCTTCAGCCAACTCCTCATGTGACTGTGGGTTGTGACTAGGCGCTAACCCAAAAGGCTCTCTTTTATAACTCTGAGCACTTTGGGCTTCAGGCATTATACCTTTCTTACCTCTCAACTGATCCAAATGTACAAACTCGCAAATTTCCAAACAATAGGGAGAAATATCAACAACCCTTAACAAGCACCAAGATCAACGACTCAAACTCTCTTCGAAAATTCAGGCTTCGGTCGTTCTGCCCGCTCCAACACGCTATACCCTCGGAGTGTCGAATTCTGAATCCGATCGGATAAATCCTATCATCTCACCAAATCGTCGGTTGATACTCCACTTCGAAGCTCTGGTCTTCATAGCTTCTCATAGAACTACACCTCCAAACCCCCAGAGTGTCAAACTGGAGAACTCACGAAGGCCAAATCTATGGATCTCGCGATTTCAACAACCAACAACTAGGATCTTCTTTGAGAATCTGAACTTCGGGAGTTTTGGTATGCTAGCACATTCAAAACCTCCGGAGAACCAGGTCTCCAAACTATAGGATCTTTCACCACGTGTCATCCTCCGAAGAATGACATAGATGGACTCTGACCTTCGGGAGTTCTCGGTCCATGACACTTTACACCTCCTTTCTCTCAGACTATCGAGATTTCGAAATATCCCTTTATCTATTGAAACGTGACCAAGACGTCGACGGTCAATATGCACTCCACTCTTCAAATCTTCGGGAATCCTTGACTTCAAATGGTTTACACCTCTACTCCTCCGTAGTGCCAAGTCTCTAGACTCCAATATCTGGCGCCACATGTCCCTCTCCAATCAATGGTTGATATTTTCTCCGTGATTAGGGACTTCGGGAGTTTGACAAACTTTCACCACAGTGCCCCCTTTCTCCTAGATAGCTAGTCTTCCAGACTCAACAATCTGCTAACACATGTCCTTGTTGGAATCAACGCTCCATATTTACTTTGGATCTTGAGACTTCATGAATCCTGTCTCCTTTGCACCCAACACACTGAAACCTATGAACTTACAAAGTCCGAAGAATGTTGAGGGTTAACCACCATGCTACTCGCCTGGATCCAATGGTTGTCAATCCTTGTGCTAAGATATGCTGGCTGGGATATGTTCTCTTCCTGCATGCTCCTCCTTCTGTCTGGACTCAGATCTATGGTCTAGTTCGCTTCTGACAGCAGATTCGACAGTTTTTGTAACCTCCTTTGTTGTTGTCTGCGCTTCCCTTCTGAATGAAGGATTTATCCAAGGTTTCAAAGGCTAGGGCCTTTTATCTTCTCCTCTGCAATCTTGGTTTCTTGACCTCTGCTCACACTACACCTTCTGAGCTTGGAACTTGAAACAAGTTCACCTGCACACACCTTGCTCTTCTTTTTCATTCTGGGACTTAGACCATTTTTGTCCCACTCCTTTTGCTTCCTCTATGCAAAATTGCACTCGAATCTCCTTCGAGTCTTAGAAAACTTAACTTGTGCACTCCTTGCACTCTCTGTGTAGATTTACACTGCTCCTTCTGAATTTTACCTTTTGGTGTGCCGACTTGTAAACCTTCTCAGAGAACTCGAAACAAAGTTCTCATGCACCCCTTGCGCCTACTCAATGCACTCTTTGCAGAGCCTCCTTCCTCAGAGTGTTCAATAACTTTGGTGTTCTTTCAATTGCACAGTCTCCTCACAGAACTCAAAGAAGAGTTCTTGCACACTCATTTCGCCTGCTCAATCCAGTCCTTGCAGAGCCTCCTTCCTCAAAGTAATCAACAACTCTAGTGTGTCTTCCTGAGACAACTTTCCCTTCTGAGCTTTAATCCTGTTCTGGTGTTCCCACCTGGAACGATTTTCTTGAACTCAAAATAGAGTTCAAGTGCACTCCTTGCACTGGCTTCACATATTTTTCAACTACTATGGTGTGCACTCCTTGCACAAGCCTAAGATCCCATAACACTAAAAAAACTATAGATAGATAGAGAAGTCTATCTAATTCATGCAAAGGAAAACATACATGCACTAATATCATTCACAAATTCACATAGCAAACATTCAAAAAATGAACATTCATCACACAGATAAATACACATAAACCTCATAGGCAACGAAATTTACTCTTTGTATTAATGTTGAATGTTATTTACACTGTATACGAAGCTGGACTGCAACAAATTCTTCAGTTATTTTCCTCTCCTCTCTTGATCTCTATCAAAAACTCTCTTCTTCCAATCACTCACTAACACCTTATCCACTAACTAATGAATTTTGATACAAAGATATTTTTATGAAAGAGGGGCTCCTCAAGCCTTCCCTCCATCTACCTACTCTCATTAAATTACATTTAATTACATTTAAGAAACATCTAGTTCAGATCGGACCTAGATCTATCTAACTGTCATCCATTAAAGGTGAATCTACCTAATAAAATAACTTGACATGTACAAATATAGTGGCTCATATTTCCTTGAGCCTTCAAACATTAATTCTCATTGAATTACATTAAATTTTTAAATCTAAGTTCAAAATGAGAGGGTTGGCACCTCTCTTCCCTCAGAATTCGTTCCTCCTAATGTGTTGTTGTGCTGGATTGCTGATGTGCTAATGAGGTGGAGTGATGGTCTTGCATCATACTTCCAAACTAGAAAAAATAATGAGCTCCTTCTCATGACTCCCCTACTGCTTCTTTTGAGATCCTCCAGGGTCCCAAACTTCATTCTGGATCTATCCATTTGCTCCTTTGTCATGTTGTTGGTGTTGTTGCTATCATGTTGCTACTGTAGTTTCTCCTGTGGTCATCCTTCTCATGTTGTTGACTATATCATGTGTTGATTCCAACATCATCCTCCCAATATCCTCTATCTCTTTGTCCAACTGGTCCACTGGTTGGATCCTCTTTTGCATTCTTCTTTGCTGCATCTCCTCTTCATTACACATATCAAAGGGAATATTGTATTGATCCCACATGAAATTTTAATCTTCTGTGGCATTATTTTTCCACTCCAATGCAGGCTCAAATTATGCAGCCATGCTACCGAGCTTCTTCTTAGCCATATCCCTTGACAGTTTAGCTTCTACCAGTTCCTCTATCTTTGTATTGTCCAACCTATCCTCCAACAAATTCAATTCTATCTCCCACTGAGTGAGCATCTGGTCTGAGTGCTCGTCTTCTTCTTTCATCACTTGGGCATATGCCAATGTCTTTTCCTTCTCCTCCTCCATGATAGTCATTGTTGGTTGTCTTCCTTCTTCCGCACTTTCATCACGTGCACTGGCCTCTACTGGGCTACTCAGCAGGAATATTATGATTCCTCCAATGATTAGAATGCATCTCTAATCCTTCTCCTATGTCAACACTCCTTTCTAATCCAAACTATTCTCTGATCTCATGAGACTCTCATACAGTCTCATTTCCTCTTCCTTTCCCACCTGGAAATTTGAACTTTCATCTCTGCCCTCGAGGCAGTCTATGATATATTTGATTGATCTCTTCTTATTTCCCTCCTGGAAATATGAAAGTCCATATATGCCCTCCTAGAAGTCTATGAGATTTAACTCAGTCGTTGTGAGCTACAGTCAACCTCTGGTTCACCTACTATAACCTTCTATGATATTTTACACTCATGTGGAGTGTAGGCACTCACTCCTTCTCCTGAGAACTCCTTTCTCTTTGGCTGTTGTACTCTAACTTCTCACCTCAAGAGCTCCACAAGATTTTCTCTACTTTCAGAATGCAACTGGTTCTTCTCTTTCATCCCACCTGGCTATCTGATGACTGCTACACACTGGAAAAAAATATCCACAGAGCATCAATACTTTGTCTTCTTCTCCTTTTCATGTTGTCTACAGACAAAAAATTCTCTGATACCACTTGATGGTATAAGACAAAAACTCTTCTCATGCCTGTTACCTGTAAAAAAAATCATGCTCTGATACCACTTGATGGTATAAGACTAGAACCTTTTTATGGCTTTGATACCACTTGATGTAGACCCCCACCCCCTCTTGGGGTTCGCGCAACCTCCCGGTCTAGTATCATTTGACTTCAGAGCTGGATCAGCTCTCGGGCCCCTATTGAGCCCCCAAAATATTACACAGGTCCTTTTTCTCCTTGTGCAGGTCAAATGCTAGAATTGTAGATACTTTTCCTAAGCGTCTTCTTGAAAACCTTTTAAAATAAAATTTTAGCCTCTAGCCCCTTTGCTTCAGCCAACTCCCCATGTGACCGTAGGCTATGACCAAGCGTTAACCCAAAATGTGCTCTTTCGGAACTCCGGGAACTTCAGGCTACGGGCATTCTACCTTTCTTACCTCTCAACTCCTCTGAATGCAAAAACTCACAAACTATTGCACAACAGGAAGAAATATCAATGCCCATTAACAAGCGTTGATATCGATAACTCAAACTCTCTTCAAGAATTTAGGCTTCGACCATTTTGCCCGCTCCAACACGCTATACTCTCAGAGTGATGAATTTCAAATCCGATCGGATGGCTCCTATCCTCCCTCCACTACTGCATTTGGGTCAAATTCCGACGGCGCATTCGACGCAATTTCCACTTTCTATTGTCGGAAGACCGACAAACCTCGAACCCCCTCAAACGTCGTTTCACATGACGTCGTTTTTCCGACGACCTAGTTTTCGTCTGTATTGCGACGTTTCAAACGTGTCAAGAGAGACGTTGCAAACATGGCAAGACCAACGTTTCAAACGTGGCAAGACCGACGTTTCAAACGTGGCAAGAGAGACGTTGCAAACGTGGCAAGACCGACGTTTCAAACGTGGCAAG
>ML781317.1:877227-930159 GCA_009831015.1 Picea engelmannii | reverse complement strand
ATTAGAAATCAAAGGCACTGAGTAGAAGGTTCCTATCACTAATGAGAAGGAGACCTCTTTCCGAAAGAGACTTGCTTTTCATAAAACAAGGAAAGATGAGAGCATTGTTTTTTATTCTAGTAGTTTGAACTCTTCTAAAAATTGTGGCGTTCATTATATACGTAGCACTAATAATAAGTATCACTTCATATAAATGGTGATGAAGCATGAAGGAGGTCAAGTTGTAATCGAGGAGGTGTTGGAAGTTGTCCCAACCCTTTTTGAAGCGTCGTTATTATAACAAACTTGTCGCAACATCCGTTAAATGCAACATATTTATAGATTTTGTAATGTCGCAATTCCGACGTAAAAAAGTCCTAAGTGACCGTTGGTATTTTGACTTGGTGAACATACTAAGGTGACCGTTGGAGGGGAAAACCTAGTTTCCAACACTTCGCAATTGGGACATACATCTTCACAAACGTCGCAATTGCGACATACATCTTCACAAACGTGGCAAGAGCGACGTTCCAGTGGAAAACGTGGCAAGAGCGACGTTAACGTGGCAAGACCGATGTTAACGTGGAAATTGCGACATACATATTCACGAACATGGCAAGAGTGACGTTGCAATGGAAAACGTGGCAAGAGCGACGTTCCAGTGGAAAACGTGGCAAGAGCGACGTTAACGTGGCAAGACCGACGTTAACGTGGCAATTGCGACATACATCTTCACAAACGTGGCAAGAGTGACGTTCCAGTGGAAAACGTGGCAAGAGCGACGTTCCAGTGGAAAACGTGGCAAGAGCGACGTTAACGTGGCAAGACCGACGTTAACGTGGCAATTGCGACGTTATCGGGCAACATGAACTTTTTTTTTTATAAATTTCCTCTATTTTGCGACAATATGGACAATTTTGTCCATAACGCTGCAAATAAAACGTCGGAATTTTTACAATATGTAGTAGTGCTCCAAATCGATAACTGATACTCCACTTCACAGCTCCAAGCTTCGAAGCTTCCCGCAACACTACACCTCCAAACCCCTGGAGTGCCGAACTGGCGAAGTCGCGAAGGCCAAATCTACGGATCTTGCGCTTTCAACAAACAATGGTTAGGATATTCTCTGGGACTACACACTTCGGGAGTTCCAGTATGCTAACACATTCAAAACCTCTAGAGCACAAAGTCTCCAGACTATAGGATCTATCACCACATGTCCTCCTCTGATGGACAACTAGGATGGACTCTAGCCTTCGGGTCTCTAGGAGTCCTCACAACTATGCACTATGTTTCTCCCCAAACCCTGAACTAAGAAATTTCAGATCTATTATCCACGTGTCCTTTCCAACGGACGACTGGGATGACCTCTGACCTTCGGGATATCCTCAACCCAAAGTAGCTCTCACCTATGTCTTCCAGAGTACCAAACCTATAGACTGCAAGATATAGCACCACACATCCTCTCAAATGGATGACCAAGATGGAATTCTGCCTTCAGGAGTTCTCGGTCCACGACACTTTACACCTTCTTTCTCCTAGACTATTGGGATTCAGAACTATCCATTTATCTATTGACACATGACCAAGATGTCTAAGATAAAGATGCACTCCGCTCTTCGGAGCTTCGAGAGTCCTTGAATCCAAACGAATTACTCCTCGACTCCTCCGATGTGCCAATTCTTTGGACTCCAATATCTGGTGCCACGTGTCCCTCTCCGATCAATGATTAATATTTTCTCCATGATTCAGGACTTCGGTAGTTTGACAAAATTTCACCACATTTCCCTCTTTCTCCCAGATAGTTGGTCTTCCAGACTCAACAATTCTCTAACACATGTCCTTACTAGAATCAACTCTCTAGATTTACTTTGAATCCTAGGACTTCGAGAATCCTGTCTCCTTTACACCCAACAAATTGAAACTTATGAACTTACGAAGTACACAGAATGTTGAGGGTTAACCACTATACTACTCACCTGGATCCGATGGTTGTCTATCCTCGCGCCCATATCCAACAACTAGGATCTATTCTCTTCCTTCTCACTCCTCCTTCTGTCTAGAATCAGAGATGATAGTCCAATTCGCTTCTGATAGCAGATTTGATGGTTGTTGTAACCTCCTTTGTTGCTATCTACGCTTCCCTTCTAAATTAAGGATTTCTCCAAGGTTTCAAAGGCTACGACCTTTGATATTCTCCTCTGCAATCCTGGATACTTGACCTCTGCTCGCACTACACCTTCTGAGCTTGGAACTTGAAACAAGTTCAT
This sequence comes from Picea engelmannii, assembly GCA_009831015.1. Taxonomy (NCBI): domain Eukaryota; kingdom Viridiplantae; phylum Streptophyta; class Pinopsida; order Pinales; family Pinaceae; genus Picea; species Picea engelmannii. The sequence goes on along the minus strand of ML781317.1, from coordinate 927,910 downwards.
CTACGCACACCTTGTGCTTCTTCTGCAGTCTGGAACTTATACCACTTTTGGCACAATCCTCGTGCTTCCTCTATGCCAACTTGCACTCGAATCGCCTCTGAGTCTTAACTTTGAAAACTTCACTTGCGCACTCCTTGCGCTCTTTGTGTAGACTTTCACTTCTCCTTACCTTCTAGTGTGCCCACTTGGAAACCTTCTCACAGAACTCGAAACATATTTCTCACGCACCCCTTACGCCTTCTCAATTCACTCTTGGTAGATCCTCCTTCCTCATAGTGTTCAGTAACTCTGGCGTGCTTTCACTTGCACAATATCCTCATAGAACACAAAGCATATTTCTTGTGCACTCCTTGCACTTGCTCAATGCACTCCTTGCAAAGCCTCCTTCCTTAGAGTATTTAGAAACTCTAGTGTGTCCTCCTGGGACAAATTTCCCTTCTGAGATTTAATCATGTTCTGGTGTGCCCACCTAACACGCTCTTCCTGAACTCAAAACAGAGTTCAAGTGCACTCCTTGCACTAGATTCACAGAGTTTTCAACTACTCTGGTGTGCACTCCTTGCACTGGCTTCACAGAGTTTTCAACTATTCTGGTGTGCACTCCTTGCACAAGCCTAAGAGCCCAGAACACTCAGAAAACTATAGATAGATAGAGAAGTCTATCTAATTCCTGCAAAGGAAAACATACATGCACTAATAACATTCATAAATTCACACAGTAAACATTCAGAAAATGAACATTCATCACAAAGATAAATACATAGAAACCTCATAGGCAGGGAAATCTTCTTTTTGTATTAATGTTGAATTTTATTTACATTGTCTATGTAAGAGGTTGGACTGCAACAAACTCTTCAACTCTTTTCCTCTCCTCTCTTGAGCTCTATCAAAAACTCTCTTCTTCCACTCACTCACTAAATCCTTATCCACTAACTAATGAATTTTGATACAAATATACTTTTACAAAAGAGGGGATCCTTGATCCTACCCTCTAGCTACCTACTCTCATTAAATTGCATTTAATTACATTTAAGAAACATCTAGTCCGAATTGGACCTAGATCTATCTAACTGTCAGCCATTAAAGGCGAATCTAGGTAATACAATAACTCTGCCTGTACAAAGACAATGGCTCAACTTTTATTGAGCCTTCAAACATTAATTCTCATTGAATTACATTAAATTTTTAAATCTAAGTTCAAAATGAGAGGGTTGGAGCTTCTCTTCCCTCGGAATTCATTCCTCCTAATGTGTTGTTGCGTTGTCTTGCTGACGCACTGATGAGGTGGAGCGATGCTCCTGCATCAACACCAACAAAAACTTGTTATTTTTTTAATATAAACCCAGTATTGTATAAAATGATGGCTAAGAATTATTCAATGGATCTAAATAAGGATGCGCTTGTGTGATTAGTGTTAATAAATACAATGGTAATAAAATGTTCTTGGGTGCACCATTATGAAAATGCATCAGTGCGCAATTCAAGAAAGAACACCAATGAGTTGCAATTTTTTAAATAAAATTGATAGTGTATTACAAAATGACTAAATTACCTTACTTGATGCATTTGATGTATGTACACACTAGTGTGCTTACTATTTAAAGAAGCACCGAAATTATTTTTATCATATGATAATAAAACAATCTCCAGTGCACCTATATAAGGAATGCAACAATGAATCTTCTATGGAAGTGCATCGATAAATTTAATTTTTTAAATAAAATTCAATATTGTATAACAAAATATCTAAACCTCATTCATTGCATTGTATATAGTCATGCACCAATGTGTTGATGAGTTTATGATGCACCAATTATAGTATGTTTAGGATTGAATTAAACCAATATTTTATCACATATTAGTAATAATGATTATTAGTGCACCTATTTCTTTAACGCACTAGTGCACCATGTATAGGAACACACCAATGCTCTTGATATGATTTAAGTGCACTGACCAAAAAACCTCCACTAAAGCCTCTAATCATTTGCCTCTTCTAGCAACCTCCACTATAAATGGAGAAGGGATCATTTTTTGGGGGAGATTCCGCAAAAATTCCACTAAGAGGTGTTTTCATTGTAGTGATATGGCTTTCAACACAAGACATGGTATCTGAGAAAGTGTGCAAACCATTTTTTTGTAACACAATCTTATTTCCACAATAGAACGATCTTAGGAAAACACTTACAATTGGAAATGTAAAGGACCCACATATACACAACACATGACTATCACTTCTTTAATCTACCCATCACTAATCAACTCAACAAGAATGTATAATACCACATTGTAATCTGAAGAATTTAACAACAAATAAATGTGCAAATGCACTTTGCATTGTGCAACAATCCATTGAGCTATCAAAAATTAGCTTAAGGGAATATTGAATGAAACTCAAAATAATATTACATTTCCACACATTATCATTAACTTTTAAAATGATTATGTATCCAAGTGGTATTTCCTCCACTAAACTTCAATTGTTTTAAAGGAACTGACTTAGAAATAAGGCACACAATAAATGAACGGAATAAAGCACCAATAAGCTAAGAGAAAAAGACAAACACAAGTGCATTCAATTGTTTTTTTTTTTGACAAGAACGGTTAGAGGGATTTATATTAAAAGGTGGACTAGACACTAGTTCGATTACAAAATGGTAGTGCTTCACTGAGAAGCTGCCTATATGGAGCTTAACAGTACTCCTGAAACCACTAAGCTTGAATCCTTACACATAGCAGCGACTCACTGAACCTGCGATTACAGACTTATTTAGTGCCTTGACTTCTATACAAAATGTCAAGTTGCTGAAGAAGAGATGAGTTCGCTTCAGACCGAGCGACTTGGTTATTTTTTGGGATCCTTCTTCCATTCATTGTTCAGCTGGGACATTTTAACTTCCAGCTGACCTATTCTTTCCTCAAACTCTTCCTTTGGATTCTTAAGTTCCTGATGCAGTTTGCTTAGTTCCTCTGTAAACCCGAACTTTGCAGCGGTGATGTCTTGCTCCAACTTCTCCATCCTTCTGCCTACTTCCGAATCTAGATTCTCTAAAAAATCCAGTTGGAACTGTAACATTTGTTTTAGATTCTCCAACGTTGAATCCATAATCTTCAGCCGTTTCTCCATGGTTAGCTTGTTGCTGGAGCTTGCTGCCATCGCTTGAGACCTCCCCTGCTTCGCGTGCCCTTTATTTTCAAAGACGAATTCTCAGAATAGTTGTTCGTAGGACTGTGCTGAGACTGTGGTTGCATCGCTGATTTAAGCTCGCCCTTCTTGGCCTTCATCATTTTGTCCTTAGATGCTTGTTTCAAGAGGTATAGGCGAGATGCTCTTCTGTCCCCTCCCTGTCTGAGATCCGATCTTGCTCGGTCCTTCCTTTGCCCCTTTCGCCCAATCACGTGGCCCTGGACTGTCTAGGCCTGGTCGTTGTCTTTGTCGTCCTATCCCCCTCTTTTCCACTTGCAAAAGTGAGTGCGTGCTTTTTTCATGAGTCACGACATCTCCACGGTGGAGAGAAAACCGTTTAGATTCAAACTTCTCAGTGCCAAGAGGGCGCCTCTATTTTCTTCAGCATCCACGTCTTCATTCATCTCTCACAATACATGGAATAACTTATATGAGGTGAAGCTCCTAAGAAGTAGACAGATTTTGTCCAGTAGATTGTTTAGTTTCGCACTTTGGTTTTTGGAACGATGAATAATGGCTCTAATTATCAGTCTTGAGTCTCCTACGATGATCAAGTTCTGGATCCCATGCTTGCTGGGTTGACCCAGTCCCTACCACAATGCCATGGCTTCTGCGCTGTTGTTGGTATCAATACCTAAACCCAAGGCGTATCTTACCATTGTTTCTGCATTAGGATTTTCAATTGTCCCTCCTGCACCTGCTTGGCCCGGGTTTCCCTTTGAGGCCCCATCGAAGGACAGGATATAGGCCTTCCTTTCTTTTTTCCATTCGACAAACTCCTGTTTTCCTTTCCTTATTTCCCAATCCTCTTGGCGCGGGGTGTTAGCTATGCTCTAATTTTGTCTTTGAATTCTAAACCAATCCAACCAGAGCTCTTCCTTTTCTTCCATCTTCCTACTGCATTTTGGTTGATGAAGGAAAGGGGCCCATTCGCCGAAGAATGGTTGAATATTGGCTACCACTATGGGTGCGCTCCTTTTCCTGTCCCTGAAGACTCTGTTGTTCCTTTCCAGCCATAGACCCCACAGGATAAACCTTGGGAGGACTCTCCAAAGCGCTGAGGCATAGCTTCGTTTTTGGTTTTGGAACAGGTAAAGGGAATCCCAACCTTGGAGTAGACTCTTGATGTCTTGAGGGCGGAGGAGTTCAGTTTGCATTCCGATTGCCAGCCTACAAACTTCTTTGGAATAATCACAATTGAGGAGGAGGTGATCTAAAGTTTCTTCAGCCTATTGACATAGAGGGCATCTGTAGGGGCCTTCCCAGCCTTTCTTTTGGAGGTTTTCCCCTGTTTGGATGCTTCTATGGCCAAGAGTCCAGATAAACATATCGATTTTGGGAATGGATTTGGTTTGCCAAATAGCTTTCTAGAGGGTCGGGTTAGGTGGGACGTTGGGGACATTTAGAGAGGTTCTATAGCCATTGGAAGTGGTGTAGGGCTTAGCATTCTTCCCCCATCCTCTCTCGTCCTTCCCTTTTTTCTTGAGGGGGGCTTTCCCCTGTAGGCAGAGATTAAGAGCGCACCAGTCCCCTTCTAAATCCGGGGGTAGGCTACCCACTTCCCATCCTTTACACGACTTGCATCTGTCCTCCCCCCATGTTGAAATGTCGAAGAGCGTCTTTAAATTTTGGCTATCCATCCACTCTTTGAGCCACCGCAAATCCTGTCTCAAGTCTAGAGGAGGGTCTCCTAGTATTGAATCCTGCCAGATTTTGATTTTCTTTCCATTTCTTGGCACCCAGGTGAGGTGGGGGATGAAATGGGGCATGGCCTTTTTGCAGAGGGTGAAGATAGGGGATCCTTTAGAGTCCTTGCAGGGGTATTCTATGCATCGCTCCCTTGCTCCCCTGAAATATATTTTCCACAGTGCTACTTTGCTCCAGGCTGGCTCTCCAGTGACAATATTCCAGAGCAGTTTTGCCCCCAATGCCAGGTTCTGTACTCGGGTTTTTTTTAAATTGAGACCTCCTTCCAAGAGAGGCTTAGAGATTTTTTCCCATCTTATTAGATGCAATTTCCTGCCTGTCTGCTTTCCGCCTTCCCACAGGAAGCTTCTTTGCATTGCTTCCATTTTTTGAATTATGGAGCCAGGGGCTAACAGTAGTGAGCTCTGATAGATTGGAACACTGGCCAGAATGGACTTGATTAGTACAACTTTCCCTGCCAGATTTAGCCAATTCGCCCCCCAGGAGGAAATTCTCTTCTTTAGCTTGTCAATTAGATGGTTCCACTGTGAGGCTCTTGGAGTAGCTTTGAAGATAGGGATTCCGAGATAATTAAATGCCTCCCAGTTGGTGTGTCCTTCCATCCCCAAAACTCTAGATATTCCCATCATCTCTTTAGGCGTGATATTCCAGCCATAAATATTTCTTTTTGCCTGACTTATCTCACTTCCTGAAACTGCAACATATGCGTCTAGTTCCTCCTTGAACTTCTTTGCAATTATTGGGCTTGCCCCGCCTAACAGCAGGGTATCATCCGCAAATTGAGAATGATTTATGTCTTTCACGCCTTGTGCTATTCTTAAACCCTGAAGGTTGTTTTGGGCTTTGGAATTTTCCAACTGATAGCTTAGTATAGACGCCTGGATTGCATAGAGGAGGGGCGAGAGTGGGCACCCTTGCCTTAACTCTCTGGAGGCTTGGAAAATTTTTGTTACTCTTCCATTCACCATGGGGGATATCCATGGTGACCCTATACATGCTCTAATCCAATTTACAAAAGGTTGATCGAAACCAAACTTCCTCATTACCTCAAATAAAAAATTGTGATTACTCTATCAAAAGCATTTGCGAGATCTAGTTTTATAATCATACCTTTATCTTTCCTCCGGACGCTTGAATGAAGGGCCTCTTGAACTAGGATGATGTTGTCTGCAATGTGCCTTCCTTTGATGAAGCCTCCCTAGTTTTATGGGATGATGAGAGGGAGGATTTTTTTCATTCTGTTTGCTATAACTTTGGTGAGGATTTTGTAGCTTGTATTGCAGAGGGAAATCGGCCTGAAGCAGTTAAAGCTGAGCTCTCCTTCGGGATAAGTGCCAGGAAGGCCGAGTTTGTGCTCCCTCCTAGCTTGCTGCTCGATTGTGATTTCCTTATCATTTTGGTGAGATCAGATTTGATTATCCCCCAACATTGTTGGTAGAATCTGGCAGTGAATCCATTCGGTCCAGGAGCCTTGTCCGGATTCATTTGATCTAGTGCCTCCTTTATTTCTTGCTGCGAAACTTCCTCAAATAGTCTGAGATTGGTATCTTCCTTTATAAGACTTGGGATGATGGATAGGGGGTACCGATGGGGATCAATGTTTTCCCTTTGCGTTTCTGAGTAGAGGGTTTCAAAAGTTTCGAAGGCTGCTTGTCTAATGCCTTCTTGATCTGAGATTGTAATATTTTGTGCTTGAATTTCTGTAACTGCCTTATAATGCTTCCTTGCTTCCACTTGCTTATGAAAATAGCTAGTGTTTTTATCTCCTTCCTTCAGCCATAGGCTACGGGATTTTTGCCTCCAATAGCATTCTTCCTCCCTGCAGGCTTTGTGCCATTGCTGTTGGAGGTGGTCTTCTTTGAGTAGATCTTGCTGTGTGACCTCCTTGTTTTCCAGTTCCAGCTGATGGCTCTCAACGCGCCTTTGGGCTTCTTTGCATGAGGTGTCCGTGTCTGGTTTCCCTTTTTCCCAGGACTTTAGAGAAGTCTTTAGCCTTCGTAGCTTCTCTTCCCAAACATAAAATGCAGATCCTCTTACCTTGTTTGTCCACACACTGGAAACTAGGCGAAGAAAGTCTTTGTCTTGTGTCCATGACGGGTTGAATCTGAAAGGGATGGGTCCCTAGCCTTGATCGATCTTAAACTCTAGGCGCACAGGCTTGTGGTCGGAGGTGCTGTGAGGGAGGATTTCTGAGGAGGCTATGAGCCCGAGGGTCAAGAAAGAGCTTTGGACAAGGAATCTGTCCAGTCGGGAAGCAATATGCCCCGATCCTACTCTTTTGTTGGTCCACATATAGAGGCCTTTGAGCGGCTTGATGCCGATTAGATCCCAGGCTGAGATTAGGTCTTCCACCAATTCCCTAGACGGGTCCCTTACAATAGATCCCCCTCGTTTTTCCTCCTGGGCCAGGGTTACATTTAGATCCCCTCCAAGAATGATATTTTCTAGATCATTGTTTGTTAAGAAATCTTGGAGGGTTTGCCAACAGTTATTTTTTTCTTCTATGTGTTGCGGGACATAGATATTAAAGAGGCTTACCGTGTATCCAGAATCCTTGTGGAGGAGCTGAGTGTGAATCCAATGCATGCAGGTGTCTGAGCTGATCAGTTCTATTTTGGTGGTGTTACACAGGGTGCAGAGCCCTCTGACACGCCTCTAGCGTTTCCAGCTAATCCTTGGATGTTCCTCCAAACGTTCGTTGAAACTTTGAGAGAGTCCTGTTGACTCATTTTGGTCTCCTGGATGAGTAGGATGTCCGCTTGCGATGATTTGATGATATCCTTGAGAGCTTCTTCCTTCCTTTTGCTGCCAAGACCCCTACAGTTCCAGGAGGTTAGATTCATTAATTACCTTGGGGGGGGAGTGGCCTCCTTGGGAGGATTTATTTAGCTTCATTGTTTTCCTCACACCGATCAGCTGTTTGATGGTTGGCTGTGCACCTTTAAGGATGTCTTTGTAGGTTTCCTGATCTCTTTCTGCCTTCTTGGATTTCCTGCCTCTTCCTGGTTTCTTTGGGGTGTCCCAGGCTTCACTTGCTCCTTCCGAGTCATTCCCTAATGAGATCTCCCCATCCTCTATGCCTTGATTCACCCCAATCCTTTGAGGGGATTTATTTTGTTCCTCTTCTTCTGTCGTCTTTTGAGTTTCTCTGTCTTTAGGGATTTGGGTATCTCTTGCGGCTTCCCCTTGGGCGTCTTTGCTTGGCTCCTCTATCTCACCTCCAGTTTCCGGGGCCAATGCATTGAAGCTGTTAGCCGCCTCTTTTCTTCCTAGGTTCTTGTCCTGAGTTGGGGCTGGTTTTTCGCTTCGTGGACCTTTTGGTTTCGGTTTCCCCTTCCGGGCCTGTTGCCAGCCTTCTTCTCCTGCCTTCTCTGTATTTGGGTTTTTTGGGCAGTTTCGCTGGAAATGGCCGTATTCGTGACATCCTCTACATTTGAACGGGAGCTGCTCATAGTCCAGCTTTTGAAGGTGGTGCCAGTCCCCGACCTTTAGTTTTACCGCTTCTGAAAATCCTACCTCCAGATCAACTTCCACACAAATCCTTGCACAGGAGTACTGGTCTTTTGGGTCCTCTCTGTCGATGTAATGCCCCAATCCATTTCCGATAGCTTGCAGCGATGAGGAGTTCCAGCAGTGTATTGGTAGGTTCGGGAGTCTTACCCAGACAGGGACGTCTTTTGGTACTTCCGAGGCTGGATCAAAGCTTGGGGTCCATCGATTCAGATAGAGCCCCTGTGTGCCCATGAAGTACGACCCATTTCTGAAGATTAGATCTCTGTCCTCCTGTGAGATGAATTCGAAAATAAAGTATCCTCTTCCAACCGCATAACACGTTACACTGTTTGCTATCAGCGACTTCCAGTTCCTTTGAATCCAGTTGTCTGTTGTTTTGGCAGAGGGCCAAAGACCCATGAACTGACCTACCAGGCCGCGATCTGAGAGGGACAGTGTGACCTTCATTGGATGATCCGGGGGAAGGTCGATCTCCAGAACATCCTTTAGCCTCTTTACGAAGCTTGGCGTTTCAGACTGGGGGGGCTTCTTGCTGTAGGCTGTGACTAGTTTACGGAAGGAGGAGGTTGGGGAGGGAGGGGGCGACGGCTCCCCTCCGCCCTGGCCAGACATGGCAGCGCCTGAACACGAACCCTAAATCAGATCAGGAGCTTTTCACCTTTGCATTTCTTAATCACACAATATCCCCAAGGATGATCCCATTCAATTGTTACTTGTAATGGTACCTTAATTCTCAAAACTCCATACGGTCAATGTTTATACATTATCCAAGATAAACAATGGAGCAATCTATAGATTCACTAGTCACAAACAACACAAAGAAACAATATGGAACCTCTTATTATTTGACTTTAGTATTCCCAAGTAAAATAGATGTGAGAACACCTAGATGAAAACACGCATCTAATGCCAGAATTTAATGTTGAATGCAAATTGAATATTCCTCATATCTCTTGTCTGCACCATTGGCTTCACACATGCTCTCTTGGACATAAACATGTAGTATTATCATGTTGGAAAAATTGGTTCAACAATACCAATGGTCTTCCCTACACTCTTTGAGTGGGAGTATCTTGCCAACACATGAAATATTTTTCCTAGTGCCAACACATACAAGATATGTTTCAATGGACAAATGGAAGTATAAGGAAAGAACCTGATGCATGTAACAAATTAATATCTTGAACACATTTGGGAGAGGTATACTCCATCAGTGAGGCACCATTTTTTAGTTAGTAGGACATACATTGTAGTTGAATTGTAATAAAGCAAGAGACATGCACTCAATGAGCAACATGTTTTGAATAAGGTGAAGATAGTTGTGAGTGATAAAATCACATTTTGAACAAAATGACCCGAAGATGGGCACACCCATATGATAATAAATGTATGGTAAAGTTTGTTTAAAGAAAAATAATTATAGTTTGAAATGAAAAAACCTAAAATGTAAATAATAATATATTAGCAAGCTAATAATAAACCAGGAAAGGAATAAAAACTAATTTACATGCTGCTCAAATGTACACATTGTAAATTTGGAAGGGCATATCACATTATCCAAATATCACACCATAATTATAAAATGCAGTGGACATATTCTAATTTGTTTACTAAGCTAACAAATTCTACCTTTTGTGTAAGTAGATGAACATTTGGTTTATCGAGTTACAATTTAGCGGGAGTGTTTTTTATTGATTTTATTTCTTCCTCAAAACTCATTTGATAATTTTTTTTTTACTTGGTATGAGTTATAGTTGACCCAAAAATCATGTAAACAACTTATCCAAAGTTTAGGCATCATTCTGAGTTTTGATGAATTTTTTTGTTTACTTGATATTAGTTATAATTGACCCAAAAATCATGTAAATAACTTATCCGAAGTTTAAGCATCATTCAAAAAAAGCTAATTGAATTAACTTGAACATAACCATTTTCCTTAAATCTTTTTGGATAGAAGGCCTTTAACCCTTGTTGTTATTCCTTCCTTAACTAGTGATGAATCTTACTAGATAAAATCCTTTAAGCCCTATTATGGGAATCCTCATTCCTTCCTTACTAACCACCAAGTTTTTTTTTTTTTGTAAGTGAGTATAGGTTCATGTATTACTAAAAGAGATTATGATACAAAAGGTGGGACTTCCTGGTCTTCCCAAAGGAAAACCAAACCAGGGGTTCTAGAGTTGCGTTTTCTGAGATAGCAAAGGGGTATGACTGGACCGCCACCTTGGGAAACCGGCCCAGTCCTACCATATCCAGTTTTGAAAAACTAAACAAAGTCACATATGTAAAAAGACACAAAAAAAACAACACATAAATTGAGGCTGACCCTTTGTTGAGCAACATGACTTGACCATTGGCTGAGCAGGTGCTAGTCCAAGATGATAATGTGTTTCTTTCCTTCATCCTCCCTATCCTTGTTCTCTTCCTTCTGGACCACCGTATGCGTCTTTCTGATATGGGTTGGTGCTCCATTCCCGCCCGCTGGCGTGATGTCCATTTGATGGACATATCACAAGTATAGGTGGAATTGGGCTGCCGCTCGCTCCATATTCTCCTTCTAGTCCCTTTGGTCCTCAACTAGCTGTTTTGTACTGGCTTTCAGGTTGCTGAGGCGACTCAGTATCTTTTTTAGTAGTTTTTTGTGGTTCTTGTTATCCTTCCGGCTGGAATCTTTCCTTTCAGTGCCCACCTTGCCTATTAACATGTTTTTTTTCCACACCATCTCCACCATTTTGTGGTAGAGAGTTTCTCTGGGCTGCATAGCCCCTGGGTCCGTGATCCAGTCCGCTTCCTGAATTAGTTCCTCCCAATCTTTACCCTTGCGTTTAGCATTGATTTCTTTCTCCCATCTGGTGATGGTTGCTTTTCCTTTTGGTTCTACCAGCGTATGAAAGGTATTATTGGCGTCTCTGGCCACTTGCTCCATCCTTGTAATCCTCCGAGGGCTTGTCAGAGGTTCTTTCCCCTGGGGGATTCTCTTGCTGTGTGTTCTCTTCATACGTACCATCCCGGTTGGTTTGTGGTAGTTTTTTCCTTAGTTTCTCCTCCTATTCCTATCTACACAACCCTTGTTTTTGTGGTAGCTCCTACAGTTGTGCTTTTCCTATCTATATCTATTCCTGGTGCCTCTGCTCTTATGGGATTTCCCTAGCATTGGGCTCATCCTAGAAATCATGGTCTTCCCATATAGGCTAGTCGTCCCATCCTTTTTCCTTGTCTCGGTATGTGTGATCATGATGGCCCGGCCGTAAACCCTGCGCCGAATTTTGCCCCTATTCGTTGTACCACCAACTATGCTACTCCTCGAATCTGTGCTTGGGTAAGGTGTATCCATACTAGTCCATGGTGTCATATTTTTCCCATCATCATTTGCGGCCTGCTGAACTCCGTCTATACTTTCCCACGTTCTACCTCTATACTTCTTCCTATTGATAGGGCCTTGGTTCCATACCTTCGTTTGATGTGTGTTCTGAGTCTGCATTGTAACTTGTGTTCAAGTGATGGGCAGTTTGATTCTGCCTGGATTCTTTGTGCCCACCAGTTGGCCTTGCACCTCCTTCCTTGATGTGGCCTTCCGTATTTTGGATGCCTTCATGGTCCTTTGTCGCTAGTTGGATGCAGTCTGTTCTGAACTACCCGTTCGGGATGTTACTCCAAGTAGTGTATAGCTATGGTCCTTCCTTACTAACCCCCTCGTTAGCGATTATGTCCGCCAGTCCATTCACTGACCTATGTACCCAGTGCAACTCCACTGTGTTCATCATTTGCAGATGCTCCTAGATTTTTTGTAGGGAGTGTGCCAAGCGTTAGTGCCTCTGAATCTTGCCCAATCTGGTGCCATTTTGGAGTCTCTTCACTGTGTTTATAAAAAGTTTGGAGTCACCTTCCACGATGGTATTTGTCATCCTTTCACAACTTAGAATCTCGAGGCCGATCTCCAGGGGTCCGAACTCCGCTATGTTGTTGGTTGAGTTTCCCATAATCCCCGCGTACAATCGGATTATGTTTCCGTCACTATCCCTGATTACCCCTCCCATTCCTGTCATACCTGGGTTTCCTTTTTCTGCCCCGTCGAAATTCAACTTGAGGAACCCTGCTAGAGGGGGGTTCCAGTTGCGCTCACCTATTTGGAGTTGTGGTAGCTGCCTTGCTTGAGTGCGGTTGCACCCGTATTTTAAGTGGAAAGATTCTAGGGCTCGGGAGTCCTGGCCTGCGAGTTGCGCTCTTATCATCGAGCAGTTGCGGCTTTGCACCGTTTCTCTTATCCGAGAGATTATTGTTTCCTGGAGTTTCCCTTCAGGCCGGCTCTCATTCTGGAAGATGCGCCAGCTTCTTTCTTTCCATATTTACCATATGATAATCCCCAGAATGAGAGTCCAACTAAGGTTCACCTCTTCATTTTCGCTGTAATTCTCATTCCAGGTATTAATAGTTGCACAGATGTTACCTCAGATCCTATTGGACTATCAAAAGATACCTGTCGCCCAGTCCCAGATCCCTACTGTATAGTTACATTCATTGAGGAGATGATTCGTTTTTTCTTCCTTAGCTTGACAGAGGTGGCATCGTGATGGGCCAATGAATCCCCTTTTCCTTAAGTTTTCCCAAGTTAGAATTTGGTTGTGAAGTACTAACCATTTGAAATTTTTTATTTTTGGCCATTGGGGGTTGTTCCAAAGATTATCCCATTGTTGTGCTGGATCTTCTTGGCCCTGGTCTGCGATGTAATGTCGGGTTTCTTTCAAGTTGAATTCCCCGCCATTTTTTTGGCCCCATCTAAGTTGTTCCTCTTCTTTCGAGACTGCCAGTTTTATTTTCCTTAGTTCCTCCTCCATCTCTTTCATGATTGTTGTGGTCCGGTCTCTATTTTACGAACTGAGATAGTCCCAGATTCTCCATCTATTGTTCTCTATTTCTTGTTTCTAGTAGTGGTAGACTTTGGTTTTGCCTTGCGCGATCATGTCCTGTTGGAGTTCCTCCCTGTCTGGATTTTCTATTCTGGGTTCCTGTTTCCATGCATCCTCTTAGAATCTGGTTGTTTTACCATTCCTTACTTCCCAAAATCTGTGTGTCTAGATCCAGGTTTTGTTGATCCAAGCTAGACTCCAGATGGATGATCCCTCCCTGCTACTCCTAAAGCGGATTCGGTCCTGGTTGTTTATGTCTAGGGAATAATTGGCCTTCCAAAGGTTTACCCATGGTGTAGAAGTTTCTTTAACCCATCGCCACCAGAGTTTCGCCCCGCAGGATTCCTTGGTTACTTGTGGGTCATGTAGCCCCATTCCTCCTTTTCTTTTTGGTTTATAGACCTTTTCCCAGGCCACCAGGGCCCATTTCTTCTTTGTTTCTACTCCTCGCCATAGGAAGTCCCTTTGTATGTTTCTTATTTTTTGTAATATCCCTTTGGGGGTGGGAAATACAGACATCATATAGGTTGGAATTGCTTACATAATCGTCTTGGTCAAAATGAGTCTCCCCGCTATGTTGAGGGATCTGTATGTCCAATTTTTCACCCTCTCTTGTAGCTTGTTGATCACTCCTTCCCATGTTTCCATTTTGTATGCCATGTCTATCAAGGAGATGCCCAAGTACTTGGTTGTGAGTGTTTTGCACTCAAATCCCAAAATATTTGCCAGATTTCTTTGGATTGCAGGGTTGGTGTTGAAGAAATAGATCATAGATTTTGAGTGGTTGATCTCATCACCCGAGGCTTCCCCAATCTCTTTTAAGATTATTTTATAGGATTTTTCTTCCTTGACCATGGGTGTACCATGGAGTAAGGTGTCATCCACGAATTGTATTTCTCCTACTGCTATTTCACTTTTTATGCTTCGACTGAGACCTTCCATCATCAAAATGAATAGGAAAGGGGAAAGCGGGTCTCCTTGTATGATTCCTCTCATAGGCAAGAAAGGTTTGGTTGGGGCCCCGTTTATTAGGAGCAAGTAGATTTTCATTGAGACTAGGCTGACAATCTAGCGGATCCAATGTTGGGTGAAACCAAAAGCTTCCAGAGTCTTGAAAATGTAGTGCCAGCTAATTTTGTCATAGGCTTTTTCCAGGTCAAGTTGTATTATCATCCCCCATATCCTCTGGATTTTCAGGGTGTGGATTAGTTCATGGGAATGGATGATATTTTCCATGATTTGTCTTCCTTCCACGAAGCCCTCATTTTCTTGTGAAATTAGTGTGGGTAGGAGGGGTTTGAATCTATTGGCTATGACTTTGGAGATTATCTTGTAAACCACATTGCATAAAGCTATAGGTCTGTACCAGTCGACGATCCTTGATTCATTTTATTTGGGAATTAGAGTAATCATTGTGGCATTTAGGACTTTTAGGATGGAGGCTGACCATCTAGAGTCCTCCACCACCCTATAAACATCATGTTTGACCACTTACCAACAGGCTTTGAAGAATTATGCGGTGAAACCATCTAGACTTGGGGCTTTCCCATTGGGCATATCCTAGATCACTTGATTAATTTCCTCCTTCGAAATGGGTTTGTTTAGATTGTTATTTTGTTCCTCTGTGACTAGACGGAGGATGTGTTGAGTTATCCTTTGGATGGCCTCCATTTGGTCTTTGTTGGGTTCCTGGGCTATCCCATGGAAGTGACTTACCAGAGTATTTTCAATATCCTTGTGGGATTCTCTCTCGATCCCATATTGATCCTTAATTTTCAGGATTTTGTTGTGGGCTCTTCTGGCAATGGTTGTTCTATGAAAAAACTTGGTGTTCTTCTCTCCTTCCATTAGCCATCTGATTCGGGAATTTTGGCACCATAGAATTTCTTCTTGCTGACATCTTGCCTCCCATTCCTGGGTCATTTGGGTCTCTTCCTTTTTTTGATCCTCTATATAGCCCTCTGCTATGCATACTTCCTGGAGTTTTCACATTATGTATTCAATATTTTTCTTCTCTTGGTTTATGTTCCCAAAGATTTTCTTGTTCCACTCCTTGAGCTTATATTTGATGTAATTTATTTTTTTAAAGAGTTTGAACATCCTTGTCCCTTGCTCCGGTTGTTCCTCCCACCACCATTGGTTGATGTTTTCCTTGAAGGTGGGGTGTTCTATCCAGAATTTATGAAATTTGAAGGGTCTATTGTTCGAGGAGATTGGGAAGTTTGCTTCCATTTGGACTGGTCAGTGATCAGAACCCCCCCAGGGAAGGATGCTACAGTCTATGGTTAACCCCTGCATAATGATGGATTCTGACACCAAGAATATGTCTAGTCTTGTCGCGACCTGATGTTGGTTTATTTTTTTATTGTTCTAGGTGAACTGTCCATTATTAGTTCTGATGTCCACCATCTCTACCGTGTCTATGAACGTTGAGAATTCTTCCGCATCTCTATCCAGTCTCCTGGTGCCTCCTTTTTTCTCTGCAAGTGATGTGATGATGTTGAAGTCCCCTGCCAGGATCTAGCGGAGGTTGTTGGATCGGGCTTTTAGGACTTCTAAGTCTAGAAGCATTCTTCTCTTTTCCTCTAACATCTGGGGTCCATACACGTTAGTGCACATAACCATCTCTGTATTACCAATGATTTGCATGTTAACCGAAAGTGTGTGCCTGGTAGCCTCGACTGCTATTAGGTTCATCACTTGTGGATTCCACAAGGTGAGAATACCTCATGCCGTCTGTTGTCCCTTGACAACCAACATCTTGTACATTATCCATTTTTTTTCTCAGTGTTTCCATTCTGTCTACAGTGCATTTTGTCTCTTGAATGAAACATAGGTCTGGTTGTTCCTTCCTAAGTCTATTTTTAAGGATTCACTACTTTCGTGGGCTGTTTAGGCCTCTTATATTCCATGTTATAATCTTCATTTAAACATGCGGGGCGGAGTTGGGAAATATATTTTTTATCTTACCTGAGTTTATCACCAGAGCTCCTAGTTCCTGTAGTGCTACGTTGTTTGATTTCCTACCTTTTTTCCTTCTCGTCTACTTGGGTGAGAGTTGCAGTTGCCCCTCACCTGCTTTGATTCCTAGGTGTCCTATCTCCCCGTGTGTGTTCTTGAGACCTCTGGATTTGGCTTCCTCCCATAGGAGGAACATGTATTGGATGCAGTCTAGTTGCTCCATTGGTACATTATCTATGCCCTGCCTTTTCCATTGCTCCAATATGTTCGGGAGATCTATCCCTTCCCTATCCACAATGTCTCTAAGATCAAGATCTTCCATTCCTACCTCGCTTGGAGTCATTTCCACATCTTCATCTACCTCCTTCATGGGGGTTTTGGCATCTCTGGTTTCTCTGTCCATATGATTTACGCTACCCCCTGGTCCCATCTTCTTTCTTGAGCTGTCTGTGTACTCATTTGTTTCTTGATCCTTGGTTTCTTTATCTTTTTCCTTCTCATTTCCTCCTTCTTCCCCTTTGTTGGTCTTGTCCTATCCTTCTATTCTATTCCTCGCCTCCATATTTATCCCTTTTGGAACACATGTATTTTTTTAAATGCTCCAGTTACCAAAAGGTTGAAGCCGCCCATTCTTTCAAATAACAAAAATGATAACCATAAACCTCAAATCTCGAATTTCAGGATTTCGCAGATCTAACGGTTATACATGTCAAAGCTCTCAAGGTCCTAACATGTGAAATAGATAACTTGGGTTAATTTTAATCATGATCATCGAAACATTAAGCAACGATTATCACTATTTTAATGCATTGCGCTTTCACAATTCGGGAGCCACGTTTCAAGCGACCTTCGAATGTTCGATGTGCGAAGTTGCGAAAAGTGACTTAAGATAAACCTGGTTAATTACAAGACTAATGATAATTAACGTTAGTTAATTGTTATCGTGACTTCGTGATTCGACGATTTTACCATAGAACAACACATTTGTAAACCCGATACTCAAGGTCGCGAAATTTATAAACTAATCACGATCAATCAAAAGCTTAATTCTGATCAAAGTTAATTAACCAAATCGCAATATCCTGAATTTGGGGTTCATGGCCCAAGACTAAGAATAAAATCGTCCGAGACTACGAACAACAAAAAATAATTAAGAACTAATTGCGATTAATTAAAGGATTAAACTGGATTAATTAATATCTTAAACAACTTTTAACCTGTAAATCTTACGGGTAAAGAATTAAATGTTTCTACGATCATCCCAAGTCACGAAATATCAAACATTTATGACATTTATAAGCGAATTAGGGAAATTATTGAAAGTAATATCTTTCTTTATTTCAAAATATTTCTATTAAAATAATTAAATGTTGTGTCAGCAAGGACCCGCACATACTTGAGCACTCTAAGCGAAAGAATTTTCATCATTGTTTGAATTTCATTCTAGTTTCACAGCGTCAGTTTAGCGAGATAACCATTGTTTTTATTTTCATCCTCTGTAGCAGGAACTATAATCTCGAGATTTTATATCATGGCTCCACGGAAAACACCAAAAAAGGCTGGTGAAATTTCAGGTCAGAGATCGGATATTATTTCTGATACCTCTCCTAGAAACATCGACATCGTCAAAACATGGACACAGGTTTTCAACATCTTGCAATACAAGCTGATAAACTGCCCAGATGACTCGAGCAACAACGAGAAATATGACTTGTATATCAAATACAAAGTGGTCGCTCAGTCAGAGATGCAAAAGGCATAAACAAGGCCACGACTTTTCCCCTATTGTGATATGGTTAAATGGGCATTGGACTATGTAGATATCCTGACTAGGACAATATTTAACGCACAAAAGGTGGTTGTTGGGACATTTAGGCCAGAGCATCTGCAGGCGATGTACAAATTGTCACCCACACCCAATTTTACTTACAATGCTGAATTCTTAGAGGGTTTCAAAAAGAAATAATGCAAGCAATTTGGAAAAAGCTTATTCGACCTGATCAAAGATTGGTGCTCATGTCCTGAAAACTTCAGAGAGGACACTCATGGTATATACACAATCTCTTTGTTACAACCACAATTTATGAATATAACGATGATGGTATGCAGGCTTTACGGAAGAGAGAATACTGCACATTTTTTGCTCCCATGGGTACCGCTTATCCACACAGTAGCAGAGGGGTACTCTTTCAACTGGGCTAAATTGTTGTCAGACAGTCTAGCCAACCAAGTTACAAAATATCAAGCACAAAGGGTGAGTGGGAAAGCAACTTCATTTTTCATGTCTGCGTACATTATGGATGTTGTTTGCTTCATGACACATTTTCCATTAATGAGATGGATGTAGACTCCAAATAACACAGAGCCTATTCATCTGTACCACTCCAAACTCTGGGAAGATAAAGCCAAAGACTTCGTCTATGATATTTTCAATTGTGTAATGGTACCAATGCATGTCGTTATCTTTGGCCATCCACCTCCTAGGATTTCAGATAAAGTCGTGGAAAACTTGAACAACATGGCAGACTGGTACATAGAAGAACAATTCTCTTATATTAGGGTTTTTTGTTGCTCTGTTCCCCCATATGCCATGCCGCTATTCTTACCAGACAAGCTAGTATGTCGAGAAATCGCAAGGCAAACTGTGCTCAGCGGGTTAAACAAAGAACTCAAAGGAGTTCAGAAAAAGGTATGGTTGTCCTTTCCCATACACATTGGTACATATTCTTTATTATATTTCGTCCATGCCAAAGTGGAGGCCACGACCCTGGAGGAAATGAAACTAGTAGACATTGAATTTAAGAAACACGATCCTCATAAGCTTCTGGGTAACCATATGGAAAGTTGCGGTCTAAAAAGATATGAGAATGAATATTCCCCCCATGAAGAAATGTTCTGAGGAGTGAGATCCTACTCAAAAGTCTTAAATCAGGTTTGAGCTCTACTGCTCGGAGAGATGGACGATTTCTACAAATTCCAGGAACACCAGAGAAGTGGTCTGACCAAAGTTTTGCACGAAAAAACCTCAAAACCTCTAGGTACACAACAAATAGAAGCCCAAGGTTCAACGGATACAAATCATGGAAACAAAAAACTCCAGAGAACACAGAGGAAACTGAGACCTTGAAACAGGAAATCGAGATCCCAAGCCAAGAGAAAAAACTCGCATAGACAGATACACTATTTAAACAGGTCAAGGATCAAACAGAGACCCATTCAAAAGGGGTAGGAGACACACCCTTGTCTCCATCAAATGAAACAACCACAAATGCTATCGTGAAATAAGCATCCAAAGAAATCGACAGTCCCATTCCATCTGTCACGCCCTTACAATTTACAAAGGGGAACCCCAATGTAGAGATAATATTTAAAGAGGATTTAACACCTATCTCTATAGAAGAATTACCTCCTAGTGATTTCTCTTTTAGCAAGAAAAGGAAGGCCATGGTGAAATGAGAAACATACCAAAAGGCAGGTGCAATAGCTAAGAAGTACATAATATTAACGGATGGAGAAGCCTTAAAAGAGGAAGAATTCACTTATGAGATAGCAAGAACATTAGGGGCCTATGCAACGACCAACCAATATTCAGTTGGAACCTTGAAGGAACTACTTAAACAAAAAAACCTATTAATTAGAAAATTACAAACTCAGATGGAAACCATAGAAGCGAATGCCAGGAATGAGGCATGTAAAAACCTTGAACAAGTCAGAGCAGCTGATCAATAGAAAATCAAACAGCTCAAATCAAATCTTGAGCAAATGCAACAGTCGGCTCAAACAAGTCAAACATAGATAAGTCATCAGGAGGAGTTAATAAAACAACTGCAATCTAAATTAAATTCTACTGAAAGACAGGTCATAGATGTAGTGGTATTTCAAACTCACGACACAAAAATACAAAAGAAGATAGAAGCAACTCAAAAGAGTCTACTTACTAAAGTAGAAATCATCCAAGATCATTTTCAGTTGATAGATCAAGCCTTAGAAAAAATCACCTTAAGAGAAAGAGAAGCTAAGGTGGCTCGAAGTACTTTCCAGGAGGCTATTATATCAACGACAAAAGAGGAAATGACCATCGCTTCTATATGATCCATTCGAGAACAAACCAGAGGAAACATCATGTTAAAATCATGGGAGCATAATCTATCAGAGAACCGAAAAATGGATAAAGAGGTGATAGACTTTTGTGAAGAAACATTTGGCCTAATAAATAAAAATTTGCTAGATCTCGATAAGGAGAATAACTCTGGAGCATTGGGCAAAATTAACATAGTTAAACATCTTCTAGATATCAAGGAAAATGTGGAAAGAGACCAAGTTGAACTATCTCATATAAAACAGGTCGATATTTCCCAGATAGATAAATGGTTGATAAAACCAAACCTACAGTTATTGTCTATTATTATAGAAGACAAAAAAATAGGAGAAAGACTTCCACAGTTGGAAAGGAAGTGATACATTTTCGAAGCAAATGACCAAACTGAACTTCCCAAGTTGATAGCTTAGTTAGTAGAAAAGTGTGTCAATTGTATTGAACAGGGGAAAGGGAAGACTTCTGGAGGCCAGTAGTACAATTTCTTATTCCATCCTATTTTGGAGCTAGAGGACAAATAAAGGAAAACACCCCGCCAACATGAAGGAAGACAAAGGACAACTAAGTGAAGCGTTTCATATTTTCATTTGTAACCGAAACTTTAGAATGATATAATTTTAAATGTTTTAATCTAGTATAAATATACATTTTGAGAAATAAACCAAGGCTGCTTTTTGCCGATTGTGAAGGAGAAGACTCTCTTCACTGAGAATTAATACAAATGCAGGCCAGAGATTCTACATCTCGTCTATTCTGAGTTATGTGTTATTTATCTTTCCATATTCCCACATACTTTCATATATTTTCTTTGATGAATGCAAATCACAATTTAGTACAACCTCTATTGTGGTTATGTTATACTCAGTAATCTAATAACAAACATATTTTCCTCGGTATTCACTATTAGTTAATACAAGACCTGAATGTTGATTAGATGCTATATTTTACACTTCATTGAAAGTTATATCGCTCACTTTCTTCTTCTGTTATAGATTAATATTCTTTAGTAATTGATGCCTTGCTTTGATTAGAAGCTTTGTGTTTTTCTTTCATTTCATTCAATTTTTCAAATTTAACTCAGATGCGAGAAACAACCTCTGAGCTGTTATTATATTAATTCGGTTCAAAGAAATTTTCTCTGTTATTTACGTGGTGAAAGGAAAACATTGAAAACCTTTCCCTCATTTCATGATGCCTGAAATTATACTTGTAGCATTAGTATAAACTCAGGAACAACATCTTTTTTGCGTCGTTGTCGGGGACAGAGAAACAAAGTTATTTTTCCCTAGGAGAATGACATTTGCAAGTTTCTTTCTTTGATAGTGAAAAAATACTGAACATATTATAAAGGATAATTTTTTATTATTCACTTGGCGACTCCACATTTTAAATAAGATGACATCCGGTTGAATGAACACCAGAAAAAACCCAGATGATATGAATACCACGCTTGTTTTTTACCCTAAAAAAATACTGAAACCAAGAGGATTCCTTAAGCAAGCTACTGTAGTTTACCAACCTAAATCCACACATTCTAAGGCTAAGGTTCCACTTGAAATCATAAACCCTAAATTAGTTCTACCCGAAATTAATATTGAAGCTCATTCGACTACCTCTTGTGTAAGTGAAGGTAAAACATCTACAGTAAAGTCTGTTTCGATTGATATTCCATCAGCTCTCGAACTAAATTTCCCAACCTCACAAAGTCTAGAAGAGTATATCATACACTCGGATTCAACTCCTGCAGGTTCTCCCATTTACATATCTTGCAAGTCAAAGGAACTGTATCCCCGTAAATCTTTTCCCCCTTTTTCAATTTTTTTGTCTCCTGATAAACGGTTCTCGAAATATTTTTTGCTTCATCATGAAGAAGCTAAAGGATCGCTATACATATTTGAAAACCCTCTTTATAACGTACTGATTTCCTCTCCAAGAATATCTATGGCAGATGTCAGAGGAGGAGGAGGGTGTGGTCAAGGCCCACCCCCACCCCCCAGGATTTTCGCTAAAGTAGCTGCCATATACACTCCTTTGGTCCTCCCAGTACCCCTTCATGATTTACCTGAAAACTACATGAAAAACCTACCTAATTTTACAGGGGAAGGAGACTTAACCGCAACCGAACATATAAACTTATTTGATCAATTTGCAGATATTCTCGGTCTCGAGCATGAAGACGTGTATTCATGGTTGTTTGTTCAAACTTTCGAAGGATAGATGAGAACCTAGTTTCGAATTTTGCCCGCAGTTTTGATATTATCCTACGACGCACTAGAAAACTCTTTTCTTAGACAATGGGGTGAAAGGAAAGATCACTTATATTATTTAATAAATTATATAACAAGATCCCAATTGAAGTTAAACCTTCCCAACCTGCAGCAAAGGTAACTTTTGCAGGAGCTTTCGAACTTGATTTCACACTATTATTGAGAGAAAGCAGAGCGACCGAACTTACCCAAATGCAAGACAACACCGTAGAAATTGAGTAAAATATGATGGCTTCTAGAAAATTAAAAACAAAAGTGGAAATGGGAAACAAAGAGATTAAATGATTTAGGGAACAAGACGGACCCTTCGGATCTAGGAGGTCTACAGACGACAAGATGGATGATATGGAAAAGATAATTAAAGAACTGTCAAATAAAATTTCAAATATGGAACTAGATCAATATAAAGAAGATCAGTTCGTTAGGAGAGAATTCAGGAGGAATCCCAATCCTCAAATACAACAAAGACAAATTAAAAATGAAGATCAAAAAGTTCAGACTCCTTTAAAAAGAGAAAATTTTATAGGAGGAAATGACATACAAGAATTTGAGGATTTAGAAGAAGATATGAATAATCTCGGTGAGGATTGTTATCAAACTCATTTAACTAAACAAGATTTTGAGAGGTCTTTAAAAATAGAACATCGGTCTAATGACGATAGCAACACGAATAATACAGAGGATCCTGCTTGCCAAGGAATCGTCGATACTATAATGGTCGAGATCCAAAACAAGTATAATCTAAGGTCTAAAGCTAAACATATAACAACTACCCAACCAAAGAAAATATTGTCGAGAGGTGAAGTATATGAACCAGCTCCAAAGGAAACTAAAACACAGAACACCAAGATAAAAGGAGTTGACCCACAAGGTGTCAAAACTAAGACAACCAAAACACAGATGGAAGGAACAAAAACAACTGAAAATAAATCAATACAAACAAATAAAGCAGAAAAGAAGGAGACCGAAGTACCAATCAGAGAAACTGAAAAAAAATATAGGAGGTTTCAACCTAGAAAATGAGATTAACAAAATCAAAATATCGATACCTCTAATTGAACTGGAAAAGAACCCCGTTTACCGATTTTTTTTTACCAAAATGATAATTTTTTCAGAGATGGTAAGTCAAGATGACGTTATAAATTTGGAAGATGATAAGCCTAATCTAATTTTTGGTCCGCATTTTGAAGGGGCCAGAGACACCGTCACTCCTTTATACATTACACTAAATGTGCATGATCGTCTGCTACATAACTGCATGCTGGATTCTGGAGCCTCGCATAACGTGATGCCCAAGGCTATTATGGATAGACTTGGCCTCTAAATTACCAGGCCATACAGAGACCTGTATTCATTTGATTCAAGAAAAGTTAAATGTATGGGCATGATTAAAGACTTAGTAGTAAATCTTGCACAGATCCCAGTAAAAAGTGTTCTGATGGATGTGGTTATCACTGATATACCTCCGAATTATGGTATGCTATTATCCAGTTCTTGGGGCACTAATATTGGAGGATCCCTTCAGCTGGACATGACATATGCCACGATTCCCATTTTCGGAGGACAATTCACTCAATGATACCGGGAAACACGAATGACATATACGATAAGTGATCCACATAATCCTAGAAATTACCCTGTTTATGTTGTTGATCAAGATCTTGGAAATTGTATTTTATCAATTGATGATGATATAGATGAATGTGTTGAAGATTTCACAAAAAAAAATAAAACAGAAAAGATAAAAGAAAGTGTATATAGTACTGAAATCTGGAAAATGTATTTCGATGGTGCTTCATCATGTGAAGGAGCAGACGCAGGAGTACTCTTTGTAGCACTTGGGTATGAGTTTATCATTCCTTTCTCTTATAGACTACAGTGGGACATAGACTACATGAATAATGTATGCGAGTACGAAGCCTTGGTCTTGGGATTAGAAGCTGCCAGAAAGTTAAACATAAAAAACTTGAAAGTCTATGGAGATGCGGAATTAATTGTGAAGCAATTAAATCGGTAGTACCAGGCCAAACACCCGAGATTGAGATCTTATAGAAACTGTACCTGGGATTTAATGGAATTTTTTTTCTCATCAGTTAATGTCCACTACATTCCCTGTACAGAAAATCTGCAAGTTGATTCATTAGCCAAAGAAACCTCAACTTTCGCACCTCCTACAACTTTTAAACTCAAGTATCACATAGAGATGAGGCACATACCCTCCATACCAAACAATATACAACACTGGCAGGTTTTCGAAGACGATGAACATATCATAAACTTCCTCGAAATGGTGGAAGACTTTGCTGAGATGCATATTGATCAAGAAAAAAAAAATGACCATACTTGGATTATGCAAGAATGGGAAGATCCTCAAGAGTTACAAGAAAATATCGCGAATCATCGCATGTTAGTACTAAAAAAAAACCAAATCCCTAAAGGTCTAATCCCCTTAGAAAGACTATTTGACCAAAATGACATGCCTTTAAAATCTACTCTGCAACCTCAACCAGAAGAAGTCAAATATTGCGATATAGGTACCAAAGAAAATCCTAGAATAGTAAAAATATCAAAATATCTTCCTCCTGAGATGAAAGGTAAATATGCATATTTACTCGAGCAGTATAAAGACGCGTTTCCCTGGTCTTACAACGAGCTGAGAACTTATGACACCACTATGATCGAACACAAGAATCCTTTAAAGCCAGGTGTTAAACCTTTCAGAAAGAAGCTCAGGCAAATCAATCCCATATTATTTCCCGTGGTCGAAAAAGAAGTAAAACAACTCCTGGATGCTAAAATAATTGTACCACTTAGGTACTCTGAGTGGGTAGCTAATCTGGTCCCGGTTAGGAAGAAGAGCGGAGAAATCAGACTATGTGTAGATTTCAAAATTTTTAATAAATCATCTCTCAAAGACAATTATCCGTTACCCAAAATGGACCATGTTCTAGAAAAAGTGGTCAGAGAAAATAAAATATCAATGATCGACGATTTTTCTGGTTACAATCAGATTGTTGTTAATGAAGACAATAAAGAAAAGACAACATTGACCACCCCATGGGGTACATTTATGTATGACAAAATTCCTTTTGGTTTGATGAATGAAGGTTCTACTTTCCAGCGTGCTATGGATATCGCCTTCATCGGTGAAAGAGATAAATTCATCGTTATTTATCTCGATGATCTGACCGTTTTTTCCAAATCTGATGAATAACATCTAATCCACCTCAAGAAAACGTTCGAGAAATACCACAAATTTGGTTTGTCTCTAAATCCCAAGAAATCTCACTTTGCGATGCAAGAAGGTAAACTCTTGGGCCATATTGTATCTTGGGACAGAATTAAAATCGATCCTAAAAGGATCGAAGCTATAGACACTATAAATATTCCTAGAAATGTAAAAGAAATCCAGTCATTTTTAGGGAAAATAATTTTGTTGAGGTGATTTATCCTGAACTTTGCTGAAATTGTGAAATTGATTACAAATATGCTCAAGAAGAACAATAAAGTTAAATGGACAGCCGAAGCGAAAGCATCATTTGCACACATCAAGAAAATTATAGGTGAAGCACCTGTACTGGCAAGCCCTGATTATCTAAAGAAATTTTTGATCTTTTCCTTTGCATCCAAACATACAATTGCGGTGATACTCCTCCATAAGAACGAAGAGGGTTTTGAACAACCAATAACGTTTTTTAGTAAGAGCCTTAGAGATGCGGAGTTGAGGTACGACATAATGGAAAAACGTGCATATGCCATGGTGAAAGAACTAAAATCTTTCAGAACCTACGTACTGCATTCCAAGTTCATTTCATATGTACCCACCAGTTCCGTTAAGGATATATTGGTTTAGCCTGATAGTGATGGGAAGAGGGGCCAATGGATTGCTAAAATTCAAGAATTCGATCTAGAGGTAAAACCGACAAAGCTTGTAAAGGGACATGGTTTGTCTAAGCTACTAGCCGAATCGAATTTCAAAGCGCTTGGAATAAATAAGCTACAAGAGAATGAAGGATATTTAGACATAGACAAATTTGATGACCAGATAGCTACAACCATAATCGAAGAAAAGTTTGCATATTCGGGTTGGTATAAAGACATAGTATCTTATCTTCTGACTCTGAAATGCCCAAACGATATGCCCCCGTCTAAAACTAGGACATTGAAATTGCATGCAGTAAAGTATTTTATCTCAGAAAGCCAGTTGTATTGGAAAGACCCTTTAGGATTTCTTCTAGTTTGTTTAGTAGAATCTGAAACAGAAAGAGTTATAAATGAATTTCACGAAGGAGTGTGCAGAGGACATCATGCGTGGAGAGAAACAACCTATAAAATCATGAGAGTAGCATATTAGTGGCCTAATTTATTCACATATGTGAATTCCAAAGTCAAAGCCTGTAACTCCTGCTAATTATTTTAAGGCAAGCAGAAACTCTTGACGTTACCTTTGGTCCCGGTTAAAACAAAATCCCCTTTTCAACAATGGGGGTTAGATTTTATAGGAGAAATCAATCCACACTCCAGCGCGCAACATAGATGGATCATGACCGCTACAGACTATTTCACCAAATGGGTAGAAGCTATCCCGACCAGGAAAGAGACAAATTAGGTGGTAATAAATTTCTTGGAGGAAAATATATTATCTAGATTTGTTTGTCCCCGAAAGATAGTTACAGATAATGCCCAAGCTTTCAAATCTATGGAAATGGTCAGCTTTTGCCAAAAATACAATATTGTGTTGGGTCATTCTACAACATACTATCCTCAAGGCAATGGGTTAGCTGAATCATCAAACAAAATCTTAATCACCATAATAAAAAAGGTTTTGAACGAAAATAAGAAAGCCTGGCATGTGCATTTGAAATATGCCTTGTGGGCAAATCAGATAGGCACCAAGAAATCAATCGGTACTTCTCCATTTCAAATGGTATACGGGGTCGATGTAGTATTACCCATTAATTTGGATCTACCTGTAAATGAAACTTTGGCAAGATGAAAAAGAAGAACCAAATCATGTCAGAAGAAGAATAGATCAACTGATTGAAGTTCATCAAAATAGGGCTGAAGTGGATGAAAAAATTCAGAAATATCAAGACAACATGAAAGCCCTATTTGATCATAAGGATAAAGATAGGGAATTCCTCCCTAGCGACTTAGTTTTGAAATTGGACTCTAGGAGAGAAGACTCAACCAAACATGGCAAATTCGATCATATCTGGTATGGACCATTCAAAGTGACAGCCTCCGAAGGAAAGAACTCATTTCTACTAGAAAATTTGGACGGTAAAATCATCAACGCTCCTATCAATGGGCGTTATCTTAAGCACTATATGCAATAAACGATTTCCAAAATCCCATTGTATATATCGGTTTGTGTTTTCTATTTTTTACAGTTTTTAGGTAAGTCTTACTTCCATCGCAAATAAAATAGGTTAATGATTTCATAGAAAAGTAAATGTAAAATAATTTACTCATCGAATGATGTGACTCGTAAAACCCTAACACTTTTCATGTCGTTTTTATGCAGGATTGTTGTCCATAGCTCAAACATTGCGAAGGAGACAAACAAGTGGTTGTATATTAGAAATATTGGTTATCTCGAAACATGTGCTAAATAAATAATTTACTTAGATGAAAGAGAAATGGCGAATCAAAGGTATGAGTCTCTGAATTATTTAGATTTCCAAAGAATATCACCTAGCGCAACAACAATCTTATATGTATAAAGATACTCGCTAGATTTATTATCAAAGGAATGAATTTTCAAAATAAATCATAAAAGAGATCATCTGGATAAAATTAAAATAAACAGAAAAAGAAGAAATAAAGTGAACTCAGAGAACATTTTTTAAGAGTCAGGTTTTCATTATAACAACCATGTTTATGAAATCCGAAACCCCTTTTTCACCTTGTTCGAATCTTTGGTATTATTCCCCTTGACTCCAGATGCCTCCCCATGGTCTCCACAGAGGAAGGAGGGGTCACACTTTACCTCTGAAAGATGACAAACAAATCTTTAGAAAAAGGGCAAGTCCTCATGGCTCCTTGGGCTCCTACTGAAAAAAAGTATGTATAGGATAATCCTAACTCTCTTAGTTCTTTTAACAGGTCTTAAACGATTAATCTTTCTCAGAAGAAGATCCCTTGAAATAAAAAGTCCCCCATAAAGTTTCCTGTGGGCTAAGATGTTTTGAAGGTTAAAAGAAGACTTGTCCAAAGTAATCAAAGTGAGTTAACAAACCTTTGTTGCCAAAATTATTAACAGATATCACCCCTAGTATGCTTTATACAAATTGATTGCCCCAACTTCATGTTCTAAAAAGAAAATATAGGACAGATGGTGAAAGGAAATTCACAAATGATTTCCCTCATCTAGTCCAAAAAAGAGATGAAAGGAAATTCATTAAATGATTTCCCTCATCTCGACATTTAAATGCAAAGTTACAAACTTAAGTGGTGAAAGGAAATTCAATAAAGGGAATCAGATAACTTCACCGGGGTACTGAACAGGCCCGCCGGTAGTGAAGCAATGTCTAAGATATCTGTAAGGCTGCTATAAATGAATTATATTGTACTCTGGCAACCATTTTTCTTTTCGACTAAGATCTACATCTCAAGTTCATGCAGAACTCCCTGATTAAAAAACACCGAAATTACTTTGACTTGATGCAAGAAAGATCGATAGAACCTGTTAGAATTCCCAAGGTTGTTTTGATTATCTTAAGCAGACCTGAAATCAGTTTCAAGGAAGAGGAAGTCATCGAAGGACCTAAAATTGAGATTAGTAAACGATTAAGTTTCGAAAGCTTTCAGAGATAAAGATGAAACCTCAAATTCTCTCTGTACCCTTTTTCTAAAAACGTTTCACCAAAACAAAGTAATGAATCCATTTACCCAATAAAGGCACGTGATCTACTGTTCTTCTCGTCCCACAGGGAGACAAGATCCCTAGATGGAGCCTATGTTGGAAGACATATATTTTTTTAAATGCTCCAGTTACCAAAAGGTTGAAGCCACCCATTCTTTCAAATAACAAAAACGATAACCATAAACCTCAAATCTCGGATTTCAGGATTTCACAGATCTAACAGTTATACATGTCAAATCTCTCAAGGTCCTGACATGCGAAATAGCGAAGTTGGGTTAAGTTTAATCATGATCATCGAAACATTAAGAAACGATTATCACGATTTTAATTCATCGCGCTTTCGCGATTCGGGAGTCACGTTTCGAGCGACCTTCGAATGTCCGATGTGAGAAGTTGCGAAAAGCGACTTAAGATAAACCTGGTTAATTACAATACTAATGATAATTAACGTTAGTTAAATGTTATCGCGACTTCGCGATTCAACGGTTTTACCATAGAACGTCACCTTTGTAAACCCGATACCCAAGGTCACAAAAATTATAAACTAATCACGATCAATCAAAAGCTTAATTCTGATCAAAGTTAATTAACCAAATCACAATATCGTGAATTTGGGGTTCAAGGCCCAAGAATAAGAATAAAATCATCCGATACTACGAACGCCAAAAAAGAATTAAGAACTAATTGTGATTAATTAAAGGATTAAACTGAATTAATTAATATCTTAAACAACTTTTAACCTGTAAATCATACGGGTAAAGAATTAAATGTTTCTACGATCATCCCAAGTCACGAAATATCAAACATTTATGGCATTTATAAGAGAATTAGGGAAATGATTGAAAGTAAGATCTTCCTTTATTTCAAAATCTTTCTATTAAAAGAATTAAACGTTGTGTTAGCAAGGACCCGAACTCGAGTAATCTAAGTGAAATAATTTCCGTCATTGTTTGAATTTCATTCTAGTTTCACAGGGCCAATTTAGTGAGATAACCATTGTTTGTATTTTCATCCTCTATAACAGTAACTATAATCTCGAGATTTTATATCATGGCTCCACGGAAAACGCCAAAAACGGCTGGTGAAAGTTCAGGTCATAGCTCGTATATTATTTCTAATACCTCGCCTAGAAACATCGACACAGTCAAAACATGGACAAAGGTTTTCAACATCTTGCAATACGAGCTAATAAACTGCCCAGACGACTCGAGCAACAATAAGAAAGATGACGTGTATATCAAATACAAAGTGGTCACTCAGTCAGAGATGCAAAAGGTAGCAACAAGACCACATCTTTTCCCCTATTGTGATATGGTTAAATGGGCATTGGACCATGTAGATATCCCAACTAGGAGAATATTTAATGCACATAAGGTGTCTGTTGGGACATTTAGGCTGGAGCATCTACAGGCAATGTACAAATTGTCACCCACACCCAATTTTACTTACAATGCCGAATTCTTAGAGGGTTTCAAAAATAAAGAATGAGAGCAATTTGGAAAAAGATTATCCAACCTGATCAAAGATTGGTGATCACATCCTGAAAAGTTCAGTGCGGACACTCATGGTATATATGTAATCTCTTCATTATAGCCACAATTTATGTATATAGCGATGATGGTATGCAGGCTTTATGGAAGAGAGAATACTGCACATTCTTTTCTCCCATGGGTACCGCTTATCCACATAGTAGCAGAGGGGAAATCTTTCGACTGGGCTAATTTTTTGTTAGAGAGCCTGGCCATCCAAGTTACAAAATATTAAGCACAAAGGGAGAGTGGGAAAGCAAATTCATTTTTCATGTCTGCGTACATTATGGATGTCATTTGCTTCATGACACCTTTTCCATTAATGAGCTAGATCTGGACTCCAAATAACACAGAGCCTAGTCATGTGTACCACTCCAAACTCTGGGAAGATAAAGCCAAAGACTTCGTCTATGAGATTTTCAACTGTGTAATGGTACCAATGCATGTCATTATCTTCGGCCATCCACCTCCCAGGATTTCAGATAAACTCGTGGCAAACTTGAACATCGTGGAAGAATGGTACATAGAAGAACAGTTCTCGCATATTAGGGTTTTTGGCTGCTCTGTTCCCCCATATGCCATGCCTCTATTCTTACTAGACAAGCTAGTATGTCAAGAAATTGCCAGACAAACTGTGCTCGGCGGGATAAGAAAAGAACTCAAAGGAGTTCAGAAAAAGGTATGGTTGTCCTTTCCCATACACATTAGTACATATTCTTTATTATATTTCGGCCATGCCAAAGCGGAGGCCATGACCCTGGAGGAAATGAAACTAGTAGACATTGAATTTAAGAAACACGATCCTCATAAGGTTGTGGGTAACCATATGGAAAGTTGTCGTCTAAAAATATATGAGCACGAAGATTCCCCCCATGACGAAATGTTCTGAGGAGTGAGATTCTACTCAAAAGTCTTAAATCGGGTTCGAGCTCTACTGCCCGGAGAGATGGACGATTTCTACAAATTCCAGGAACACCGGAGAAGTGGCCTCCCCAAATTTTTGTAGGGAAAAACCTTAAAAACTCCAGGTACACAACAAATAGAATCCCAAGGTTCAACGGATACAAATATTGGCAAACAAAAAACTCCGGAGAACACAGAGGAAACTGAGACCTTGAAACAGGAAACTGAGATCCCAATCCAAGAGAAAAAACTCCTAGAGACAGATACACCAGTTAAACAGGTCAAGGATCAAATAGAGACCCCGTCAAAAGGGATAGGAGACACATCCTTGTCTCCATCAAATGAAATGGCCATAGATGCTATCATGAAACAATCATACAAAGAAATCAACAGTCCCATTCCATCTTTCATGCCCTTACAATTTACAAAGGGGAACCCCAATGTAGAGATAATATTTAAAGAGGATTTAACACCTATCTCTATAGAAAAATTACCTCGTAGTGATTTCTTTTTTAGAAAGAAAAGGAAGGGTGTGGTGAAGCGAGAAACCTACCAAAAGGCAGGTGAAACAGCTAAGAAGTACATAATATTAACGGATGGAGAAGCCTTAGAAGAGGAAGAATTCATCGATGAGATAGCAGGAACATTGGGGGCCTATGCAACGAACAAACAATATTCAGTTGGAACCTTGAAGGAATGACTCAAACAAAAAAACCTGTTAATTATCAAATTACAGACTCAGATGGCAACTGTAGAAGCGAATGCCAGGAATGAGGCATGTAAAAACCTTGAAAAAGTCAGAGCAGTTGATCAACAGAAAATTGAACAGATCAAATCAAATCTTGAGCAAATGCAAGAGTCATCTCAGACAATTCAAACACAGATAAGTCAACATGATGATTTAATAAAACAACTGCAATCTAAATTAAATTCTACTGAAAGACAGGTCATAGATGTAGCGGTATTTCAAACTCAAGCCACAGAAATACAAAAGAAGATAGAAGCAACTCAATAGAGTCTACTTACTAAAGTAGAAATAATCCAAGATCATTTTCAGTTGATAGATAAAGCCTTAGACAA
This sequence comes from Picea engelmannii, assembly GCA_009831015.1. Lineage (NCBI taxonomy): Eukaryota > Viridiplantae > Streptophyta > Pinopsida > Pinales > Pinaceae > Picea > Picea engelmannii. Next base: position 894,892 of record ML781317.1, on the reverse strand, counting down.
AATCACCTTAAGAGAGAGAGAAGCTAAGGTGGCTCGAAGTACTTTCCAGGAGGCTATTATATCAACGACGAAAGAGGAAATGGCCATCGCTTCCAGATTATCCATTCGAGAACAAACTAGAGGAAACATCCTGTTAGAAGCATGGGAGCATAATCTATCAGAGAACAAAAAAATGGCTAAAGAGGTGATAGACTCTTGTGAAGAAACATTTGGCCTAATAAATAAAAAATTTCTAGATCTCGATAAGGAGAATAGCTCTGGAACATTGGGCAAAATTAACATAGTTAAACATTTGCTAGATATCAAGGAAAATGTGGAAAGAGACCAAGTTGAACTATCTCAGATAAAACAGGTCGATATTTCCTAGATAGATAAATGGTTGATAAAAACAAACCTGATCATTTAGGTTTTTGTGGTGATGGTAATCAACAGAAAAGAAGATGGTAAATTAGGACATTCAGTTTACAGAAAAAAGACCCACACCGAAAACTACCTTCACGCCAATTCCCATCATCACCCCAACCAAAAATTAGGAATTCTTAACACCTTATCCATAAGAGCCATAAGGATTTCAGATAAAGAACACCTAAAACAAGAGAAAAATCACCTTCACAAAGTCTTCAAAAACATAGGTTACAAAGAAAAAGAGATTGAGAACGCAATAAAGAAAGCCATAGAAAAAGAAAAAGAAAATAACAAACCTCAACAGAGAAACAACCAAACCCCGAGCCTCACCGCCTACCTCCTTTACATCCAAGGAGTCACTGATAAAATCGCAAAAATCCTAAACAAGAAGGAGATTAAGACCTCATTCAGACCACTTAATACCATCAAACAGAAAATGAGATCTGTTAAGGAAAAGCTTGACCAACATAATTTCAAAGGAGTATATAGAATAGAATGTTCTTGTGGCAAATGCTACATTGGAGAAACAAGCCGCTCTTTTAACACCAGGATTAAAGAGCATAGTGCTGACATCAAGAATGAATGAACTCACACCTCATCACTAGCCGAACACTCTCTCACAACTAAGCATCATATACGCCTAGAAGACACCAAAATCTTAGCTAAATAAAACCATCTCCTTAAAAGACGAATTAGAGAAGCAATCGAAATCATCAAAAATCCCGATAACCTAAATAGAGACAATGGCCTAGAGATTAGTGAAAGTTGGATCCCGCTCATTTAGGAAACAAAACATTATTAACCTTATCCTCAGGACTCTAGAACTTACACCCTCACTTTTTCCGAACCTTAACATAACTTGATTTTTAAAACCAACCTTATCAAAACCAATTTATACCAACTTACCTTATCAAAATCCTTTTGACATACATTAATAATAATAATATTATTAACTTTTTTACATATTAAACCTAACTTAACCTTAACCAACATAATACTTTAATAATTACTAACATCAACTGGATAATTAAAATTAAACCATTTCCAAGACGATCCTAATTAATACCAACATATAATCTTCTACCACTAATATAACAATAATAATATTAATACTACCTCAATAAATTAACCCTAATTAAACCTATAATTAAACATAAAAATTAATATTAATAATATTAACACCATCTGGATTATCAAATTAAACCACTTAATTCATTAATTAACAAAATCTCTATTAAATACCTATTTAAAAAAAAAAATCTTCTCAAACCTAGGGTTTCACATAGCCGACTTTAGTTTTCCACACTCCTCATCATTATTTATTAGGGTTCCTCTCTTATTTTTCCTCAGGATTTTTTGTCCTAAAGATGGATCCTGTTGTGGATCTGAAACGTCGACAAGCTATCAAAAACACTATGGTTCTTCCGACAATTTCTAAACAAAACCAAACCTACAGTTATTTTCTATCATTATAGAAGACAGGAAAATAGGAGAAAGACTGCCACAGCTGGAAAGGAAGTGCTACATTTTCGAAGCAAATGACCAAACTGAACTTCCCAAGTTGATAGCCCAGTTAGTAGAAAAGTGTGTCAATTGTATTGAACAGGGGAAAGGGAAGACTTCTGGAGGCCAGTAGGATAGTTGCTTATTCCATCCTATTTTGGAGCTAGAGGACAAAGAAAGGAAAATGCCCCACCAACATGAAGGAAGACAAAGGACAACTAAGTGAAGCATTTCATCTTTTCATTTGTAACCAAAACTTTATAATGATATAATTCAAAACATTTTAATCTAGTATAAATATAGATTTTGAGAAAGAAACCAATGCTTCTTTTTGCCGATTGTAAAGGAGAACTCTCTTCACTGAGAATTAATACAAATGCAGGCCAGAGATTCTACATCTCGTCTATTCTGAGTTATGTGTTCTTTGTCTTTCCATATTCCCACATACTTTCATATATTTTCTTTGATGAATGAAAATCACAATTTAGTACAACTTCTATTGTGGTTATGTTATACTCGGTAATCTAATATCAAACATATTTTCCTCTGTATTCATTATTAGTTAATACAAGCCCTGAATGCTGATTAGATGCTATATTTTACACTTCATTGAAAGTTGTATCACTCACTTTATTCTTCTGTTATAGAGTAAGATTCTTCAGTAATTGATGCCTTGCTTTGATTAGAATCTTTGTGTTTTTCTTTCATTTCATTCAATTTTTCAAATTTAACTTAGATGTGAGAAACAACCTCTGAGCTGTTATTATATTAATTCGGTTCAAAGAACTTTTCTCTGTTATTTACGTGGTGAAAGGAAAACATTGAAAACCTTTCCCTCATTTCCTGATGCCTGAAATTATACTTGTAGCCTTAGTATAAAATTAGGAACAACACTCTCTACTAGGGTTTTACTCTATTTCTTGTTAGCTTTGTTTCTATGGCTCGACTTTATAAATCCATCCTCGTCCTGCTGTATTTTGGTGTTTTTTGCTTCTTGTTTTTTAATGAGAGGACATTCTTTGATTATGTGTCCATGTTCGTGAAATATTCTGCATCTGAAGGGGATCTGCTCATAGTCAATGTTTTTTATCCATTCCTCATCCCTTAATTCCAAGATTATGGCTTCTAGGAGTGCCCCCGACACATCCATCTCTATGATGATTCTTGCATAGGATGTATATCTCCCTTTTAGGGTTTCTTCAGATGTATTCACGTATTTTCCAAATTTTTTCCCTATTTATTCAAAGGTGGGAGGTAGCCAGTTATCTAGTGGCAAGGAGTAAATTCTCAGCCAGACAGGTACATTTTTGAAAGTTTCTTTCTCTGGGGAGAATTTTTCATTCCATGGTCACATGTACAGTCCTGCTGAGGCGTGGAAGTATGCCCCCCCCTCAAAGACCTTATGCTTATATTCTAGGTTCATGAATAATGATGTGAAGAAGCCTTTCGAGCCTAGATGTAGGTCCACTTCTCCACTTGGCTTCCATTGATATTTAATCCAGTTGTGCAGTGTTCTTTCTGTGGGCCACAAGCCCATAAACTTGCATATTAGCACATGCGTCTTCATATGGTCCCTGTACAGTTGCATTTGAGGATATTCCAATATTACCTGGGTATCATTGTTGTTTTTGGTTTGTATGGTTTGCGCCCTTATGCCCCATTGGGGCTCACCGTTTCTTGCACATCCTTCTGATTTTCTCTGGCTTCTGCCCCCATGCGATTGTTTTTTCCCTATTTGTTTTCCTAACTCTTTTCCGGTTTTGAACCCAAGGTGCTTGTCATTGGCACTTTGAAACCTATGCCTCGTGGCCATTTCCCTCTATCTACCACTACCTTCTTGTATGAGGGGGTTCCATTACCGCCCCCCTTGGTACTCATGTTGTCCTCTACTATGGTCATGACTGCCAAACCCTAGCCTGCAGTTGCTCCATACCCTAGCTGCTCGTTTGAAAAGTTGTTACTAACCACCAAGTGTTATAAAAATGATTGTAGTTTTATTGGTAATATAACACCACATTTAATATTTTAAAGCAATATTGTCAATATTCTAGCTTGAAATACGAGTGATTTTGCATGCATGCTTTGTTTTGTGTTCATTAATTAATACATTCTCTAAAACAAGTACAAGTTATTTCAATCCTACTTAGATAAGGTTTCGATTATAAGAGTTGTAGCAAGTACATTTTATAAGAAAAGGGTTTGGTGATCTTTTTATATTCCATGATACACTTATGACTTCATTGTGTTACACCTCTATTTGGAACCATATGTTAAGATAGATGTAAAACACCAAAATACACTATCAAATCAAGAAGAATTTATTTACGAAGCATTTGATTATCAAAACAACATTAAGGCCATACTTATTCTAGTAAAAATAGAAGTTAACCACACATTTCCCATAGATCAAATGTAGTCGATCGTAGTTTTCGAATACAAAACCTATGGCCACCCCTTTGAACTTTGGAAAGCAGAAAATCACGAGGAAATATAAAAAAATTCCAATTTGTAAAAGCCAAAAGGCTCACATTAAATCCATGCATGGCTTGTATCTCCATATTTTTTATGCCATGAAGCTTATTATTAGCTCCTTAATAATTTATAAGTATGAGAGCCAAAGCTAAGGGAAGGGAATCAATATGCAAGTGTCTTACGTTATCGAATTGCAATGAGAATCCTTGGTCTTGAATTTATTGCCATTATTGAGTGTTGGGCATCAATATTAGTGTGATCACAACTTTAGAATAGAGCTATTATCCATTCACTTGGTTATCTTGTCGTGATATGGTTCTGGATCATGCTTGTTCAATAGAGGTGGACTTGGGACTAAGGAGGATTACTTTGGGTCTTGGAGCTAGGAGAAAAATAATGAATCTCAAGGCAATCATCATTTTTGTTACTCTCATTCTATAAATATAGATCTATCTTCTCCCCCCCCAAAAAACTCAATGTTTATGGATCTCTTTTTCATCTTTAATGAGGTTTTATGGATTTAATTTAGCTTGGTATTTTTATATTAAGACTTTATTCATGCAAGTTCTATTTATTTATTTATGAAAGAATGAGAAAGTTATTTCTTGTTGGATGATTTTGCATGTTGTTTGGTGAATTAGCAAAGCTATAGTGAGATCAAGTGAAAATCATTGGATACTTTGGACAACCATCTAAAATCAGGTATGTACATTCTTCCTTCTCTCAGTTACTTTTGAAAATGCATGTTAGTATTAGGAGAAAGAAATATGTTGTCTATCCCTTTGTCTATCTTTGAATCACACTCATTTAGTGAGGATTTTGTCTGCTTATCTATAGGTAGATTTTCCTATCCTATAACAAAAATAGAAACTCCACTGGGGATAGAACTTATAGGTATTTCCTTAGTTTCCCAGGTGATTTCTTGATTCTTTTCATATTAATAAGATTTTGTAGACTCTACAATATGAAAAAATAAATATTGAGTGCATGTATGTTTGCTTGATCAAGTTCTGGGTGGTTATTTTTTGGAATTTCTTGTTTCTCCCTACGCTCACAACTATTCTTAGGACTAGATGTGGATGGATGCTAATTGTATTTGGAAAAGGTGAAACTGTTGGTCACTATAATTGTTTATTAATTAAAACAATCAAGTGTTACATAAATTGTTTACCCGGGGAAGTCTGTTTATTTCAAAGACAATCACACACTGTATATGCTCAATCTCAAAAGAAATCCAAAGTTGTAGTAAAAGTTACACTAATCACACCTTGCTTTGAACAGACTGAAGTTCTACTTTGAATTACAGTAAAAGCAATCTATCTATTGCAGAATTCAAGATTCAAAGGAAAATAATCATCAGAAGAATCCTAGATTACATTAAGAAACAACAACCTAGGGAAAAGGAACCTTTTAGCATATTGCAAGAAGACTAACTATTCTGTAACAGAGAACAGGACCCTATTCCCCAAAGTAGGAATCTTCAACACCTGTTTCAGACTATCACACTTTCATAAACTCATTCTGCAAACAAAATTACCAATCAAAATGATCAACAATTACCTAGGAATGAATTGTATGAAAACGATGCAACAATCAGTTGAAACAGAGTTTCAGCAAAACAAAGTTTTAACAAGGCATGAATAAAAAAAATACTTAACACACTACATAAACTAATGGGTGAATCTTGTGAAGAAGGTGGGCCCTCTCCTTCTCACAAGATTCCCCATAAATGAAAGGGAACTAAGAATAAATGCTCAAAATGATCTTTTATTCATCTGTCCAATGTAACAAGTTACAATATCAAAAGTGAACACGCTCCTTCTCTATAATTCCCTTCTAGCTAAGCCTTCCGTAATCTCCCCTCTAATGCTGAATTCTCCTCTATTTAAAGAGGAGAATCCTCTTAATACAATTAAGCATAAAATTACATGTGTACATACAAATCCTATTCTTAGTCTGATCTAATCTTCTATGTTGGAATAGGATATTCTGATCTTTCGTAGCAAAATGTTGTTATAGTGGTTGTAATGGTGTTGGCTTGAGGTACAGTTGTTGCGGCCAGTGTAACAAATCCTTTAATTATCTTTTCTTGTTATTGTTGTATGTGAAATATTGTTTCAGCATCGCAAATCACGGACTGTTTTAGCAATGGGATTTGCATACTGTTTGACTGTTTCAGCAATGTAGTCTTCAAGCAGCAACGATGGTTGTAATGGTGCTGGCTTGAGATACAACTATTGTGGCCAATGTAACAACTCCTTTAATTATCTTTTCTTGTTACTGCTGTATGTGAAATACAGTTTTAGCATCGCAAATCACGAACTATTTCAGCAAAGGGATTTGTGTACTATTTGACTATTTCAGCAACATGGTCTTCAAGCAACAACGATATATTAACTGCAGTCTTCAAACCGTTTTAGCAACTATATATTTCTGATTAATGGCTAAGTATGAAAGTAATGTAAAATTACATGCAAAACAAATTAAACATATAACAAAGAGAAGAAACGTTATATACCTTTGGAAAAATAGATTAAGGTGATAATGTAAGCTTAAATATGAGCGGCAAAAGGATGTAATGATAGAAAAAAGTATGAACAAAAAGGTACATTATAGGGTCCTAACATCCCCCCCAACTAAAAAGGTTGCATGTCCTCAAGCAACTTCAATATGAATCAGAATCCAGATACTGACTCTGGGCGTGCAAATTACTTAAGCAGAAGTTGTAGAAAGTACTGTCTGTTGGGGCTCTGAATCCTTGAACATGTTGTAGCCTTTTCCAGGCTGCTGCTTCAACTTTCTTGGGAAACCTATGACAAACTTGATACTTCTCTGCTGGCATCCACAGAATGGGAAAATGGAACTGATAACCTATCCAATTTTCAGCGCATTGTTGGATGCATTTGATGTAACTGGGCACCCGGAAGATTGTTGTCTCAAGATTGGTAGGACTAAAGGGATTGTGCTCCTGCCTTTTCTCAGAAGATTGTTGCCAAAACATGTTATTTTATTTTAGGGCAGCAGTCTCTGTGGATTTAATAAACTGTTGACAATCCTGAAGTACTGTTGCCTGTAGTTGCCGCATATGTTGAATCATCCCTGGTTTCTTCAAAAATTGATAATATTATGCAACAAAGGTGGAAACGTTCTATGGTTCTGGTCGTATCCATAGGAGACAGTTATATTCATTATGCCTGGCAGCTAGAAAATCATTCTACCATGTAATCTGGTTGGCAAGGAAGGAGGCGAGTGCCCGAATCTGGATATCACCAACAAGAGGATTAAGATTAAGTTGTCTATTCTCAGGAATGGCTTCATTATGAAGATATAACTCACATAGTAGATGTTGATCAATAGTAGAGGCTTCTGCAAAAGTTTGAACAAAATCTTCTGGTTTGAACACTACATAGGGTCTTCCATCTTTGATTGATTTCATCTGAAAGAATGCAAGTCGTTCTGTAAGGAAAATAGAGTAATTTGGGGATGGTTTCCTAGCAGCCAACAATTTTTGTACCAAATCGAACATTATGAGAAATTTGCTTTTTAACTCCTCATTCTGCTTCTTATGGGCATGTGATTCTTTGTGTGTTTTCTCCAAAGCTTCCCAGATTGAATATATGTGGTTCAACCAAAGTAGTTTGTGCTCCTACAAGCTTTTGTCCTGTGTAATAGCAGACTCCTTTTTCCATTTGTTCATTATTACCTGCTCATTCCATGGTTGAGTTTGTGTTCCAGCATCGCAAGTGGTAGGATGAGGTAGAGTTTGAGTGGCTTATTCCACAAAAGTAGGGGTACTGATCTTGCCAGGAGGGGCAAATTCATCAATAGGCAGAGTTTGAGCAGCTTCACTAATGAAAACAGGAGCTTCGGATTTAACAGTTGTTGTAGGCTAGGGTTCCTGTAGATTAGCTTTACTTTTTGGAATTTTTGAAGGTCCTACTGGTTCTTGTGTAACAGTAGGGAATTCCTCTTTTTTAACTGCAATAGTCGTAGATGCAGGGGAAACTCCAGGCATTGGGATTTGAACCACTTTGTAGCCTGCCTGATCATAAATATCCCCACATTGGCTGCACATATACTCTCTATATTGATCATATTTTGTGTTTTTCTCTTCCATGGCCGCTACGCGAGCTAAGGTATACAATTTAAGTTCCCTGTCATAGGCTTCCTTTTCCATTACCATCTCTTGCTTGTAAGCTTCCAGTCCTGATCTTAGAAACTCATTCTCTTGCAAGAGAGAAGCCATTGTTGGTTCTGGTTGTTGATCTGTCATAGGTGTATTAAGAGGGGTGACTGGTTTTTGTGTAATAGTCACAACCTCAGTAGTTGGTTCTTGTGGAGCAACTACAAAATTAGCAGCTGATTCTTGTGTTTCAGCTACTTGATGTAAAGAAAATAGTGTTGCAGCACCCTAGGCATCTGATTCTTGTATTTCAGGAATAAAATCAGCAGTTGGTTCTTGTGTTTCAGTGGTAGCTGGTTCTTGTGTAACAACTATAGCTGGTTCTTGTGTAACATCTACTGAATGAGTAGTTGGTTCTTGTGTGACAACTACTGAATGAGTAGCTAGTTCCTGTGTGACAACTACTTGATGTAAAGAAAATGATGTTGCATCACCCTGGGCCTCTGGTTCTTGTGTTTCAGTGCTCGTGGGTGGAACAGGTAAAACTTCTGGGATTTGGGAGGGTGGAGGTGTATGGGCTTTTAGCAAAATGGGTTGGGGGTTTAGGGTAGTGGCAGTAGTTGCTTATTTGGTTGAAGCCCTCATTCGTCTTTTAGGTAAAAAGGCAGGAAAAGTAGTAGTTTGCTTCTTTCTTTTGCGAGTGGGTTTTTCCTCAGTGATGGAGCAGGGAGGGTTATCAGGTTTATCTGCTTCAGAATAATCACTAAGGATATGAACAGTAGGAGTAGATGATTCTGGTAAATTGTGGGGTGGACTTGGTATGGTAGGAGGGTTAATTGGATCAATTGGATCTGTAGGCAGATTAATAGGTATTTCTGGAGGGTTAGGAAGGTTTTGTGGTTTCTCTTCATGAGGATTTTCAGGATGTTCAGTAGCTTCCTGAGGGTTTATGGGTGGATTGTTTAGGAGAGGGTTTTGTTGGGCAAAACCATTTTGGATGAGTAATTGAACGAGACGGTGATGGGTGAAGGAAAGGATGGGATTTTTAACCTGTCTACAATAATGCGACATATTTCTAAGACATCTGAGCAGATAATAAGGAATATTCACCAGTCTAGCATGTCGTAAATGAGATAACAAGACAAAGTCATACTGGTAAACTACCTGGTATCGGCCTTCACAGGTAAGGTAGTGCTTGACAAACTTTGCAACTTTCGGCCAAGGAGGCGGCAATGAGCTAAGTCAAACAACCCGGGCTTTAGGCTCAACTTGTTCTCCTAGCAAGAAAAAATCATGTTGGGCATTAAGAATAATGTGTTTGTGGCTGAACCGGTGAATGCCAGTGACGAGAAGACCCGAAACCTGTGTTATATCATCCTCTGTGATTGGAATCCGAACCCCTTGAACAATAGAATGGTCTTCTTGAAGATTCCAAGCAAATTGAAGAACCTGTTGTTGATCAAATCCCTAGAGCCTCTGAAAATAACCCAACCAGCCTGCTTGTTGAAAGATTTGGTAGACTTCTGGATACAATTCTAGCAGGGTTGTCATGGTGGGTTCGTATTGTATAACAGGACCTCCCATAGCTATTCAGATCAGTAAAATGCACAGTCATAGAGTCGAGTAACCGCACCTGAACAAAGTAAGTTTTGTGGATGAGGGCATGTAAATGATGGTAAAAAGATGAGATAATGGGTAAAAGGAAGTGACGGTAGTCAGTTTGTGTGAAATGATGGCATAAAGTTTCGATATTCTCCCCCCAAATACAACTGAAATAATGACTTTAAGTGTATGGGGATCATGGTAATAATGAATCAGGATCTTCTCATTAGCCATAGTTCAATTGTATTTACATATAAATTTTACATACCTCATCTTTACCTTTGATTCGTACTTTGAAAAATATAGTGCCTGTTCATAATAGATCTGCAGTAATCATGGGAGAAACCTTGGAATTATGAGAGAAATTGTATCAAGGGTTTGTTTAATCATGGGAGAAGGTAGTGAAAGGACAGAATGTAGTATGAAAAATAGGAGAAGTGAGAGAGAAAGAGCTGAAGAAGATGTTTTTATGACAGGAAATATTGAATAGTCATGTCTTAGCAACGGAGAAATGGGCAATGCTGAAAAAGTGGTGTTTCAGCAACAGGAAAAGAATGGAAAAATGTTGTCGAAGAGTGATGTTTTAACAATGGAAAATATTGTTGAAGAAATGGTGTTTCAGCAATGGGAAAAATGGGGAAAATGTTGTTGAAGAGTGGTGTTTTAGCAATAGGAAAAATGTTTCTGAAGAGTGGTGTTTCAACAATGGGGAAATGGGGAAAAATGTTGCTAAAGAGTGGTGTTTCAGCAATGGGAAAATGGGGAAAAATGTTGCTGAAGAGTGGTGTTTCAGCAATGGGAAAATGGGGAAAAATGTTGTTGAAGAGTGGTGTTTCAACAATGGGGAAATGGGGAAAAATGTTGTTGAAGAGTGGTGTTTCAGCAATGGGAAAATGGGGAAAAATGTTGTTGAAGAGTGGTGTTTCAGTAATGGGAAAATGGGGACGGGGAATGGAAAGGAAAACAAAATGAGAGGGGATGAATGATGGGGATGTTGAATGGGAAATGAAGATGAATGGATTGAATAAAGAGGGAGCAATGCTTCACAAGATAAAGCTTGGATATGCTTGTAGTAAGATTGTCCTTTCTTGGTAGGCCTTTTCTGGATCGAGAATCTGCAAAAGAATCAATTGTAACATGCCATCCCTTGGCAGGGATTATTAGTAAAATAAATTTAATCTAATACTAAAGAAATAAAATTCAGAAAAATTAAATGCAATGAGGGGCAGGAGGCTCCTCTAAAAAGAGATAATGTGAATCTGCCAATCATGTGGCCTTACAATCTTCTTTGGAAATGGGGTGATGGTACAGACGGAGCCAATGACCATTCACTAATAATGGTGTTTTAGAGTCATCAATTGTTAGGAGCCTTACTGTTCCATTGGGGAAAACAATATCCACTTCGTAAGGTCCTAACCATCTTGTACGTAGTTTCCCTTGAAATTCTTTAAACCGAGAATCATACAATAAATCCCAATTACCTTTTTGGAATTGCTTATGCTTGATGATTTTATCATGCTATTTTGTTCTTTGTTGTTGAATCATAGTTGTCTGGTGAATGGAATCTAATTTTTTTTCATCCAATTCATTAAGCTGCTGCAACCTGGTTGTCTGTGCATCAGTCAAATCAAGGTTAATAGCTAAAGCAGTCCTTAAGGTTTTGATTTCAAATTCCACAGGAAAGACAACACTTTTCCATAAACTAATTCATAGGGGGAGAATCCTGTAGTATTTCTCCAGGTAGTTCTGTAAGCCCATAATGCTTCAGGGAGCCTTTGAGACCAATCCTTCCGGTTTTCCTTCACTGTTTTTGTGAGAATGGATTCTATTACTTTGTTTGTGCTTTCCACCTGTCCATTGGCTTGGGGGTGGTATGGTGTAGTCATTCTATGATGAATATGATATTTTTGAAGGGTGGCTTTAAAACCATGAGAGGTGAAAGGAGGTCCTCCATCTGTGACTAATTCTCTAGGAACTCCAAATCTGACAAAGATATCTTCAAATAAAAAATATAGAACAACTTCTTTAGTAGCTCTATGGAGTGCTTTAGCCTCCACCCATTTGGTCATATAATCTGTGCAGACCAATATATAAACTTTTTGATTGGATGGAGGGTTAATGGGTCCTACAAAGTCTAAGGCCCATATTTCAAATGGTTCGAGTACTACCTGGGGGTTTAATGGAATTTCATCTCTATGATTAGGTTGACCCATTCTTTGACAACTATCACAGGCCCGAACATATTTCTTTGCATCTTTAAAAAGTGAGGGCCAATAATAACCCATCCTGAGAATTTTATGTGTCGTTCTTTTTTCAGCAAAATTCCCTCCACAAGGGCCATCATGACAAGCTTTTAGTAAATCATAAACCTCATCTTCTCTAATGCATCTTCAGATTTCTTGATCAAGTCCTGTGTAGAAAAGACACCCACTTATCCAGCTATACCGAGCACTTTGTTGAATGATTTTTCTTTTCTCTCGGTGAGATAGGTGTGGTGGTAACTTCCCTACAACCAAATAATTAGCAATGTCTGCATACCATGGTGAGTGAGCAGATACTGCAAATAAATGTTCATCGGGAAAGGAATCATCTACTAGAGTATTATCATCAGGTGTTAACCGAGAAAGAAAATCATCAACTACATTTTCTTTTCCTGGTCGATCCACAATTGTAATATCAAATTCTTGTAATAATAGTAACCATCTGGTGACTCAAGCATTTGTGACAGATTTGTTCATTAAATATTTAATAGCTGAGTGATCAGTATGGACAAAAGTAGAATAGCCAGTGATGTAATGTCGAAATTTATTAATAGCATAGATAATTGCTAAAAATTTCTTTTTGGTAAATGTATAGTTAAGTTTAGCAGGACTCATATTCTTGCTAATGAAGTAGATAGCATAAGGGAGATGATTTTCTTCTTGTCCCAAGACAGCTCCTATTGCAATATCCGAAGCATCAGAGGATATATGAAAGGGAAGTTCCCAATCAGGTCCCCTTAGAATAGGAGTTGTAGATAACTAATGTTTGAGTGCATCAAATGCTTCCTGAAAAAGATTAGTCCACTTGAATTCAACATTTTTCATAAGTAACATAAACAAAGGAGAAGCTATTTTGGAAAAAAAATTGATAAATCTTCTATAACATCCAGTATGTCCTAAGAAACTTCTCACATCTATTTGGGTTTTGGGAATATGAAGGTTCTCAATGACTTGTATCTTGGATGGATCTACCTGAATTCCTTGAGATGAAATAAAATGTCCAAGTACCACTCCTTCACTCATCATCATATGACATTTTTCGGTGTTTAAGGAGAGGTGGGCTTGTATACATTGGGTAAGTACTTTCTCAGGATTTTGTAGTGCTTCCTCAAAAGAGACACCATAAGGGGTAAAATCATCCATAAAAATTTCCATAGAGTCATTAATCATATCATAAAAGATTCCTATAACTGCTCTTTGAAAGGTTGGTGGTGCATTACATAGTCCAAATGGGAGGACTCTATAAGCAAAAGTTCCCCAGGGGCTAGTAAAAGTGGTCTTATCTTGGTCTTGGGGTGAAATTTTGATCCAGTTATACCCACTGAAACCATCTAAGAAAGAGAAGAATTTTTTCCCTGACAAACTATCTAACACCTGATCAATGAATGGTAACGAAAAGTGATCTTTTTGAGTGGCTTTATTTAAGGCTCTATAATCTACGCACACTCTCCATTTCCCATTTTTCTTAGGAACTATTACCAACGGGGAAACCCATTCACTGTCAGATATAGGATATATAAACCCCGAATTAAGCAATTTTTGAAGTTCCTCTTTAATAATTTCTCTTAAATTAAGGTTCATTCGTCGTTGAGATTGACAGATCAGTCGAAAATCTTCCTTGATATAGATACGATTAGTACATAATTCAAGAGAGATTCCCTTCATATATGTATAGTCCCATGCAAATGCTTCCTTATGTTCAAGAAGTAACTTCATTAATTGCTATGTTTCAGCAACTGTCAAGTTGGGGTTTATATTCAGTGTTTTGCCAGGTTCAATTTCTACTAGTATACTTTTAGAAGAGATGGTAGCTGATGTTTGAGGTAGGTCTTCAGAGTTAAGGTTTTCTTGGGTATCTGACTCCAAAAGTGCAGCTAGTTGATTATGTGTTTCTGGAGTCACAGAGGAGGGTTCACAAATAAAATTATTAATTACTTCATCCTCAGTGGCATATTTAAGGCTTAAGGCTTGTCCGATAGTCAAGATAGGTTGAGTAGTTTGATCATCATAGTCCACCCATAAGGAATTGTCATTATTAATCAAGGGTGTAGCGTGAGGGTAGAGAGTAAGCTATTTGGTCTCATATCCATTGGAAATTGTCATTGAACCAGATCTGCAGCTAATAAAGGCATCTACTGTGGCTAGACAAGGCCTACCCAAAATTAGATGATGACCCCCCAACTTTGTTTTAGGTTGTAATACCACAAAGTCAGCTGGATAATTCCAGGACTCAACCGAGATGATTAGGTCTTCAATAACTCCTTTCGGTTTGATTGTAGAACAGTCAACTAATTCTAGAATGGTTGGGGTATCTCTGATTCCATTCTTCAGTTGTAACAGTTGTGAAGTTTTAAGAGTCATAATATTGATAGCAGCGCCTAAGTCTACCAGAACTCGAGCAATTACTGTTTTTCCAATTTGCACTGTGACAGTAGGATGGCTGGGATCACCATATTTAACTGGAGGATCTTTACCCATCATTAGTGCAGACAAATATCCCATGACATGAACTGTGAGGGGATCTTTAGTTTTCCTACCGGGTTTCTTAACACAAATGTCTTGCATAGTTCTGGCATAAATTGGTACATCTCTTAGTGCTTGTAATAGTGGAATTTTGACATAGAGATTTTGTAGTTCCCCTAGAATATTGAAAGCAGGTGGCTCAAGAGTTTTAGTCAAAGCTAAATGCTCAGGGAATGGTGGTTCCGTTGTTTCAACAACAGTATTAGAGGATGGTTGTACCTCTTCGGGTGAATCATGCTTTTTTATTTCTTCTTTATCGGAATCAGAAGAGGTAACATCATCAATGATAGGTTCTACTATTTTCCTAGATCGTAAATGAATATCATTGCATTGTGAAGGAAAAAACGAAAGTATAGGCTGGTTTTGAATATCAATACACTGCACAACCTTATTATTGGGGTTAGGGTTAGGTTGTACAGGTAGTTGGGGCCGCATCATTTGATTATTCGGTGGAGCACCTGATGGTAAAGGGAGTGGTTGCTGAAATTGTGATTGAAATTGAGGAAATTGATTTGGGAACGGGGGTTGTTGACCTCTCCAATTTGGATTCCATTGGTTAAGGTAAGGTTGTTGTTGTGAAGGCTAAGGTGTCCATATTGTTGGGTCTACAAAGGGAGGGTTTTTTTGTTGCATGGGTGGGTAATTCATTTGATTGAAGGGTGGGTATTGCATTTGGTTAAAGGGAGGGTAATTTGCTTGACTAAAAGAAGGATAATTATTCCAACGATTAGAAGATGTAAATGGCATATTAGGATTCATACCTTGTCCCCACGGTTGCCATTTCCTTCCCTGTGTCAACAGATAGACAGCTTCAACTTCTTCATCGGTTGGTTGTAATGCTGCTTTGATTCCTGGTAAAGAAGGGCATTGTTGAGTTTCATGATCCTTATCACAAAGGGTGCAAATTGGCATTTTGTCCAATGGGCATTCCCTTAGTGGGTGATTTTCTCTGCATTTGGAACAAAAGATGGACAGATCCGCTTCTGCTTCGACTTGTTTCTTTTTAATCTGCAAGGTGTCAATTTGTGAAGCAAAAGAACTTAACATTTCAGTTTTAAAATCCTCAAGTAAATTATCTATTTCGGCTCTTGTTGCTCCTCCACTGGCTGATTTTTGAACTCTTGAAAATGTGGTATCCCTGTTGTTTTATCTATTCCTTGCAGCTCCTCTTGAACATCTTTTACAGAGGTTAACAATTTCATCATACGATTCTTTAGATATGTCCCCTTTACCAAGCATATTCAACATATCTAGACAGTCATCCCTTACTCCTTTTAATAATATTGTTTTAAGAATATCTTTACTTACATTGGGGTGACTGGATCTTTGTAGATTATACTGTAGCCTTTCCACGAAGTCCTCCAGATTTTCATCCTCTTTCTGTATCATCTTGAATAGTTCTTCTCTTTTTTCTCTTGTTCGGCAATAGTCTTGATATTTGTGAAAAAAAATTTGTTTCATCTGATCCCATGTTGTGATTACATGACCTCCAAGAGTCATGAACCATGTTAATGCATTTCCCTTTAATGTTGTTGGAAATATCTTTAATTTTTTAGCATTGGTAATGTAATCATAACTTCTGCATAATATGTCAAACTTGAAAAGGAATTCATCAGGATCTTCAGAACATAAACCATGAAAGTTAGGTAAAGCTGAAAGTGGAATATTCTTCATGGGAGCTACTCCTCTAGGAAGATCACCAATAGGAAATCCTAAGGTAGAAAAAGATTTTTCATCGTTTACCTCTCCTTCAGGACCTACCTGTTCTTCATGGTGCAGTTCTTCATTATACCCATCCATGGTTTCTTCTGTTTGTTCCTCTACTGCACTTGCTCGATCCTCAATGTTTTCTGTTGGTTTCTCAACTGTCTCCATTTAAAAGTTCGCTTGAAAGGAAGGTTGAGGCCTTGGTTTTCGAGAGCTTGGTTGTTCAGGAACAAAAGATTCAGATTTTGATATAATCTTGTCGATAAAAGTCTTTCTTCCTCCCCTTCCTCTACCCCTGCCACATGTAGGGTCAGTTTCCTTGGGAGCTCTGCGTCCTCTCATGCAATCTGTACATCTGAAAGAAAAACATAAATGCTTTTGAAATCTATAATTGTCTTCCCCAGCAACGACACCAAAATGTTGGTCACTATAATTGTTTATTAATTAAAACAATCAAGTGTTACATAAATTGTCAACCCAGGGAAGTCTGTTTATTTCAAAGGAAATCACACACTGTATATGCTCAATCTCAAAAGCAATCCAAAGTTGTAGTAAAAGTTACACTAATCACACCTTGCTTTGAACAGACTGAAGTTCTACTTTGAATTACAGTAAAAACAATCTATCTATTGCAGAATTCAAGATTCAAAGGAAAATAATCATCAGAAGAATCCTGGATTACATTAAGAAACAACAACCTAGGGAAAAGGAACCTTTTAGCATACTGCAAGAAGACTAACTATTCTGTAACAGAGAACAATACCCTATTCCCCAAAGTAGGAATCTTCAGCACCTGTCTTGGACTATCACACTTTCATAAACTCATTCTGCAAATAGAATTGCCAATCAAAATGATCAACAATTACCTAGGAATGAATTGTATGAAAACGATGCAACAATCAGTTGAAATAGAGTTTCAGCAAAATAGAGTTTTAACAAGGCATGAATAAAAACAATACTTAACACACTACAGAAACTAATGGGTGAATCTTGTGAAGAAGGTGGGCCCTCTCCTTCTCACAAGATTCCCCATAAATGAAAGGGAACTAAGAAGAAATGCTCAAAATGA
>ML781317.1:786974-817697 GCA_009831015.1 Picea engelmannii | reverse complement strand
AGAAACCACTTGATTACCGGTCATTGATGAAACCGTTAACAAGTGCGAGGGAAATCACCATTGATGTCAATGACTCCCAAGGTACCCTAGTACAATCCATCGAGTGTGAATGAATGAGTTGAATTCGAACATTCGATGGAATCTTTCGATCAAGGGTCAATGATGTAAACCCACTGTCGAAAGCGAGGAAACCTGCCATTGAGGCATGCAAGCTCCAAGGTACCAAATAATTTCTAAGTCTTGATTCCGGATAATGAGATAAAGTCGACGGAACAAAACTCGTCACAGGAGGGCCTTGATGTATCCCCCATCAATGACACGAAATGAGTAACAGATTTTGAAGGTGAAACAGAGTATTATACAAATTGAACCGGACACAGGGAAGGCCGACACGGAAAGAATGGACAACTGCAGATGGCTGACTCGATATAGGTTTCGGATGGACTTCTCTTGAACATATGAATGACACGACCAGTGATTTGGCAGCATTGACTCAAAGACGACACAGGTAATGACCTTGTAACAAATCGAATGAGAGGAAAATGGATTTCCCAAACCGGCTTCAAATGATGAATAGGGGGTGTCATGTTCAAGAGCGACACTTACTGCCAATCAATATGAAGATGAAAACATATCCCTTTCCCAAATTTTCCCCCACCATTTCTGGCGAGTACCTCTTTATTTTTACGCAAGCTTGAGAAGGATAACATATGCTTTTTGATATAAGCTCATCCTTTGGACGAGTCCCTCGGATTATGTTTAACGAACCCTAAGAAGGAGTGGTTTGGTCCCATTACGGGTCTGTCAATGTTTGTTTAACGAATCTAGAGATAAAAAACTCGAAGGTTTTTCAAGATTATAAAGTTTGGAAAAACACTTAAAAGATAACTCTCTCAGTTTCTTTTTCGTAAAATAGTCTGGATGAGACCGAAAAAGAGATAAATTATCGCTCACCAGACGCTTACTTCAAATAATTTATCGAGCATGAAAATAGCAAGGTCGCTCGACGATCTTTTCATGTTTAGAAAGTCCGAAAAGAGTTTAAAGAGGACTTCGGGGGGGTTCCTTTTTCGTATAACCTTGTTGAGCCTGAAAAAGTGATAAAAGTATGCTCAATTGCGTTCTCATCTATTTTTGAGCGCAAGAACGGACAAAGACCACGCTCGAGGTTTTATACAAAAACCATAAAAAACAATAAAAAACACATGACGACAAAGAAAAAATATGTCTGCATCCCTGTATTTGACCATCAAAGTTGTTGCGCTTGCAAAAGTTACACTCAACAAGGAATTATGGCTTAGGGTTTAATAGATAAATAATCATAAAAAATTAAATGACATAGTAAAAGTAAATAAAAAGGAGTAAATACTCTTTTTACCACATCATTTTTACCTTTCCACTATTTGAGCTCCAAAAACCCCTCTTTTCCCCTCGAAGTTTGGCGTTAGATTGCGGGAGCTACGAGCGTTCATTTAGCGAGCTGTCAGCGACAGTAAGGTAGGCTCTTTGTCCTTAACACTTTCATGATTTAATTTTGCAATTTCATTTTTTGGTTGATTTTACAAGACCTACTTTCGCGCTGCCATTCTCGCAGGCAGGCTACACGGGACCTACGAGAATGGGGCATTCTCGCAGGTGAGCCTGAGGCAGCCTACGAGGTTCTCACACTGTGCACACAGAGAACCTGCGAGAACCGCAATGCTAAAAAAAAAATTAAAAATTTACCCAATGAACAAGAATCAAATCATGAAAAAAGTTGTTAAACTTCTTATTGTGCCCCTTATGCAGATAATTGGCCATCAGAATGGTGCTTGAATGGTGCGAAAGAGAGCACGAAGAAGACAATGCAATGGCCGAAAATCATCCACCTACTATTGCTGCTTTGAGAGACTGTGGACTCTTGAAGTACTTTCGTATCACGGGTATGAGGGCCCAAGTCAAGTTGTTAGAGTACCTGGTGCGTATATGGGACCCTGATCAGCAGGTATTTCATGTGGGGGTCCACACACTGTCCTTAGATATTGAGGACATTTAATTTTTGACTGGATTGTCACGGCGGGGGTACTATGTAAGCCTGACTGGTAGCAGAGGTGGTGGGCTACAAATGAGTGAGTACTTCCGTTTACACTGCATTCCTGAGGCTGAGAGAAAGAAAGGAAAAGTATCTATTTGGGGGGTACGGGATTTGACCCTCCATACTATCCTATTCACCATAGCTCGGATGGCTGGGAATTCTACTCCTCACATGGCGTTATAGAGTTACTTCCAGTATGTTATTGAGTGTATTGAGCCTCGGGTGTTCAACTGGGCAGATGTTGTGCTTCGTAGCGTAAAAAGACAGTTGACCAAATGCAGATGAGGCAACCTGAAGAAATTCGGGTATGGATCTTTGTTGGTGTCCTTCTTCCTTGAGAGGGTCCCATTACTGAGGCTGCAGGTTGAGTGGAATATACCGACTCCCAGGGGTCCAAGGATGTTGAGATGGTGTCATCTTATGGCCCGACACGTGGCTGGACCGATCATCAAGTATGATGATACTTTCTTTGACTGGCTTCAACCACAGCTGTTGATGGTTGACGACTATGCTTATGCTGGGTTGGATTTTTGAGGATATCCAGATTTAGTACTGCCAGAGAATGCTCAGTGGGGGGACCTTGGTAAGAAGTACACACATTTTTCTTTTTTAAATGTTTTTTGGAATTTTTATCGTATTCAAATGTTTTTGTTTTATATGTTCATTCAAAGGATAATACAAAATCGTTTGTTGATAACACAGATGTTGGACCTTACCGACCTCCTGGTACTTCTCTCATTCAGCGGCGAGGAGAGGTAGTGGCAGTGCCACAATATGTCAAGGATTATCAAGTGGTGGAACAAAATCTAGAGGGCATGACTGTAGATATTCCAGACATGTCTCTAGAAGAGGTTACACGACGCGATCAGCGTCATACTGTAGGAGTATCAACATCCATGAGTCGACTGCTCCGTAGGGTTTCTCGGGCAGTTGTGTGTTACCGTGAACGTCATCCATGATATCACTTTGTAGAAGCTATGAGCTTCAGATTTTGATATTTTGGTCTTCAGACAAAACTTTTTGTAAAAAACTCTTTTGATCGTTATATATACAGACGGATTCTACCGGTTTATCATGTGTTGTGTGAACATTGATGTGATTGATTTATAAATGATTCAAATGTCTGTCTAATACATAATTAGCCAATGCATCTGTTAATGTATTTAGACATCTAGGAATATGTTGATATTCAATGTAATCAAAATAACGTTGCAAGAGGCGAATTCGCAAATACACCCGTAACAAAGTAGGACTTCGAATAGTATAAACATTACTTAAATGTAGTACTATAAGTTGTGAATCGAGACGCACAACCAAATGACAGATTTCGAGCGAGATAGCATCAACTAATAATTCAATAACGGCGTTATACTCTACAATGTTGTTGGTCACACGGCCGAGACACACACCTCGTAAGGAGACAAGTTCGTTCGTAGGGACATAAATTGCCCACGCAGCGGAAGTAAGGTTCAGAGTATTACGGCTAGTGCCATCAGCGAAGCCAATATAGGGTAGTGAAGACTACGACATCTGGAAATCAAACACAACGTCACATAAGGGCAGAGACCAGATAATGACAAAAGCAAACTATAGTAACACACAAAAAGTATGATACATTAAAAATACAAGTACTTATGCACAGATGAGTTTATGCATAGTACTTCTTCAAGTACAACCCATTCCTGGGTTCACTCAAAGGGATACCATTGTAATCTACCAACTCATAAGCTCCTTTTTCCAAAACTCGTCAAATGATATAAGGACCTCGCCGCATGGGTTTGAATTTCCCAGCTCCTAACATATCTCGATCTTGTTCATAGAGAAGAACAAGATCAGCTTCAGAGAAAATGAGAGGCTTGACATGCTTGTCATATTGGGCCTTGACACATTTTTTCTGAGCTTCTATGACTAGGGTGGCATCACATCGAGTTTCGTCTAATCGCATAAGATACAAACGATGTTCTTCCTCAACAGAAGTGTTGGGTAGGAGTTCAGCAACTAGTTTTAAAGAGGGTATCTCGCATTCGATAGGGAGAATGGCTTCCACACCATAGACTAACCGAAAAGGTGTAAACCCAGTAGCGGACTTGACAGATGTCCGGTACGCCCACAATGCCAAAAATAACATTGTGTGCCAACTTGTTTTATGAATCCCTATCATTTGTCGAAGCATAGTTATGAGAACTTTGTTAATCGCTTCGACTTGTCCATTGGCTTGTGGGTAATAGGGCGTTGAATTATCATGGCAAAGACCCAACTATTCAGTAAGTTCAGACATTATAAAATTCCTAAAGTGGCTGTCGTGATCAGTGACGATAGCTTGGGGAACACCAAAACAAGCTATGACATGATTAAAAAGGAACAATGTTGCGGTCTTTCCAGTGTTGTCAAATGTCGACATCGCCTCGGCCCATTTCATAAAGTAATCAACGGCTACAATAATGTAACCATGCCCCCCGACCGAGTGAGGGTGACATGTCATGAAATCAATGCCCCATTTCGTAAAGGGACCAACTGAGACCACAGGGTGAAGAGGAGCAGGATGTGACCGAATCTTCTGATTATAGGTCTGGCAAGTATGGCATTTCTGAACGGCGATGATGCATTCATTAAACAAAGAAGGCCAAAAATACCCTGCACATAAGATCTTCTGGGCAGTAGCATACCTAGACATATGACCACCACATGCTCCAAAATGGCAGTCATTCAGAGCTTTCTCGGCTTCGTCGAACATTAGACAACGTCAAAAAACAGAGTCAATCCCCCGACGATAAAGAGTATCCCCGAGGATAATGTATTGACGAGCTTGATAGCATATGCAACGTCGTTCAGTACTAGACAAAGATGGTCGGAAAGTCTGGGTTTGGAGATATATAATGATATCCCCATACCAAAGATCATCAGTGCTAATAAGGAAAAGAGATCCATCAGGTAAGGAATATGCTGCTACATTTTCCGTTGCAGAATGGGGAAAGTCACATATCAACTCAGCAAAAACTAAGGACTTCTTGGACTTGGCGCGTTCGAATTCCAAGTCAAACTCCTGGAGTATCACAATCCATTTGGAGTACTTTCCCCCTAGCAACTGACGAGTGAGAATGTGTTGCATAGGGTTGCAGTGGGAAATCACTATAGTTTTGCGTGAGAGGATATAGTGCCGGAAGCGTTGGATGGCTTGGACGGCAGCCAAGGCTAGTTTCTCGACATGTTGATACTTGATTTCAGTCGGCGTGAGACTTCAACTCAAGTAGTAAATAACATGTTCATCGTGAGCATCATCCTCTTGGACGAGAACCATGCCAATGGTGTAATCAGATGCAACAAGGTAAAGGAAATAATCGCGACTGTAATCGGGGGGAAAGATAAGCGGAGCTCGCGTTAGAGACAACTTCAAAGATTCAAAAGCATTGTTGGCAATGGTATCCCATACGAACTCTGAATCCTTCTTTAATAGCCGCGTAAACACACGAGTTATCTCGGCATAATTTGGGATAAAACGATGAAGAAAGTTTTCTTTCCCCTGCAAACTTTGTAACTGGCGAAGTGTAGAAGGAGGAGGGAGATTAAGGATCGCCTCAACCTTTAAAGGATCCACCCGGATCCCTTGACGTGAAATGATAAAACCTAGAAGACGGTCGGATTCTACGTAAAAAATGCACTTATGCTGATTTAAACGTATATGATAGAACCGACAGCGAACGAAAATGGCTCGGAGGTGGGTAGGGTGATCGACTCGGTGCATTGAATGAGCAGGTAAATCATCCAAATATGGTTGAACGATGTGCTTGATATCATGGAAAGCATAAGACATAGCGTGCTGGAAATTTGCGCCCGCGTTCTTAAGACCGAAAGGAAGTTTCTGATAGGCAAAAGTACCCCAAGGACAAATAAAAGCAGTCTTATGTTGATCCTCAAGAAGAATGTTGATTTGATTATACCTGGAGAAACCATCCATAAGAGAGAAGATTTGACTTCCGGTGCAATCGTCGACAATCTGATCGACGAAGGGGGTAGGAAAGTTGTCTTTGGGACAAGCTTTGTTAATATCCCTATAATCAACGCATACACGAATGGTGCCTTGTTTCTTGTCAATCGAGACAAGATTGGAAACCCAGTCTGTGAGAGCCACCGGATAAATAAAGTCGGCTTTCAGAAGTTTCTCGACTTCGAGCTTGATAGCAGCCACTTTACGTGGGTGAACTGGACGAAGGCGTTGCCGGACGGGTTTAGCTCCGGGGTATGTCTTTATCTCATGCATGACAATCACAGGGTCAATACCTGGCATTTCTTCGTAGCTCCAGGAAAAAATGTCACGAAATTATTTGAAAAGAGACGTATAGGTGTCAATTTTTTCGGAAGAACACGAAGCTCCAATGTGGACATTTTCAACAATCCCAGGTTTGATGGATATGTCAATGGGAATAGTGGGCGAAATATTGCTTAAGTTCCCTTCGGTAAACACATCGTGTGCAGACTCGGGAACGGTCGAGATGACAACAACGGTCGACGGAGTCGAAATCCATTGGTAGTTCTCAAGAGTATGTTGCTCCAGAAAGAGGATAGAACGATGATGCCCATCATCCCAAGGTTTGTCCTCCATGATGGACATGATCATCTTGTCAGTGGGAAAAATAACACGAAAAGGATCGGGAGACAACTCATCAAGAGAGGGGGTAGAAGGTGTTGCCGATTGAATGGCCTGATAGTCGGATTCAACTAGACTTAACAGAATTTCGTCGCTGAAACGAAGATGATCTCCAGGGTCAGGGACAATCCAAGGGTCGTGAGATGCAGGAAGTTCTTGAGGCATGGTGGAGATCATGTTGATGGAAGCAACAGACGAGCGTGGAACATCAGGTGGTGGAATGGGGAAAGTACCCATTAACGAGGAGTCTTTTAAAAGGCCTACACCGATGTTCTCATAACCCGGTGGGGTTTTAGCAATAAACGGTACGTTGCCAGTACGGGTATCAGAATTGAAGAAGGCAAGTTGGTCGACGGTAACAACCTTTCCTTGATGAGGGAAACGTACTACACGGAAAAGTTTCGACACAACGGCGTGCATGGAATTGATCCATCTCGGCCAAGCAGAAGATTATAATCAAGGGGAGCGTCAAAGACTTCCACTTCGACTTGGACCGTTTTACCTTCTAACGTGATGGGCAACAAAGGAAGGACATTGTAGGGATTAAAACCAGAGTCGTTGAAGGATTTAAGAGTGTTCTGGGATTCATTCAAAGGAGGAGAGCCAATGGCTTTCCAACAAGCAAGAGACATAACACAAGTCGAGGCACCCTCATCGATAACGGTTCGGCAAATGTTTTTGTCAGAGACAACCACTTGGATCTGGAACGCAAGTTGAGGGGGTAACCTTGGAATGTGATCTTCCAAGTCAAAGAATATCAAATTTGTATCCATCGGATTGATTCCACCGATATCTTTCAACAGTGCCTTCCGTTGTGCGGGACAAGTCTGAAGGACTTCAAGGGCTGACATCGCAGAAGGTGCCTGGGCCAGATCTTCAACAATCCTGTAGTTCTGGGCCGCACGAGCATGAGGATTGAAAGTCGATTTCCAAACGACGCCCTTTGGGGGGGGTCATAGAACTATGTCGAGGCTCGGTTGTTCGATATGAAGAGGATCGTCAGTAGGTGGAGTCGTTGGAGAGGGTTGTACCAAAGAAGAGGGTAAATCGTCAACCTTCTCCTTAGAGGGAGAATAATATTTGGCTTGATTAGTGAGTGCAACGTTGTTTTGCTTGGAATCACCAGTACACATCAAAACATATGATGTTGTATAAGAGGAGGGTTGGTCGTGAAAGACCAACTGA
This sequence comes from Picea engelmannii, assembly GCA_009831015.1. NCBI lineage: Eukaryota > Viridiplantae > Streptophyta > Pinopsida > Pinales > Pinaceae > Picea > Picea engelmannii. Next base: position 809,793 of record ML781317.1, on the reverse strand, counting down.
GCCTGTTGTTGAGACGGGAAGGGTTGGGACAAGACAGCCGGTGCAGGTGGTTTTGGAGCTCCTTGAAGGAACTTAGTGACCTCGGCACGTTGTGGACAATCCTTCATGTAGTGATCATCACCACAGATAAGGCAAGGGTATCGTGGTTTGTGCTTATCCCGATCGTCAACAGGGGTAGTTTTGGTTTGCTCTACTTGATAATTATTTTTTCCCTCCTTATTCTTGCCTCTCCCCTTTTTAGATTTGTTTTTACCGGCTGGGGTAGATTGAACTGCATTTACTCAGAAGTCTTGCCGGTGGGAGTGGCAGGAGACGGAGCATTTTGAACATTAGAAGAAGCAAATTTAGGGTTGGTGCTTGAAGTGGAATGTGATTGGGTCTGTGCAGTACCAATCACACCGTCAGCTGCATGTGAGGCAGCTGGAGTAGTTGAAGTGTTGAAAGTATTAGGACGAGGTAAGTCAGGTAGTAAATCATAGAGGTTTCCCATTTGTGAGTAAACGAGGTCAAGATACTAAGCACGACTTATAGCCTGCTCTTCCATGACTACGCCACCCATGGCAATGTCCTTACCGATTTTGTTCACAAATGATTTTGTAAACCATTCTGCCAATAACTGATCGGGGAGCTCAAGTTTAATGAGACGTCGTCTCCTCCACCACTCATGGATGTGATCAGATATATGAGTGCCTTTAGTCTGTTTGAAGGAAGTCAAAATCTCGGTCCCCATATCATAACGGATCGGTAACTGGTAATGCGTAAGGAAATCCATAGCTAAGGTGTTGAAATCAGAGAAGAAACCTTGTGGCAATTAAATATACCACTTCGCAGCAGAACCGGTAAGGGTTCATTGAAAAAGACGTAAATGAATAGAGTCATCCATCAACAAGTTGGATGAACACCATAGGTGAAAAGTCATAACGTGATTGTTTGGGTCCTCTCCCACTTTGTCGTCAAATTTAGGAATGTCCGATGGAAGCTTGGCTGGGATAACAGGCCATTGGGGAGAGTGACGAATAGGATCATTTAAAATCCTTGACAAATCTGGAAAATCCAAAGTGACGAGAAAGGGTAACTATCGATTCACCTATGGGTATTGGTGGCTTTGGGGAGGAAGCCCTGTCGGAAAACCAGTAGGACCATAAGCAGTCTGCATATAATGTGAAGACCCAGGCATATTTGGTGGTGGTTGGAGAGGATAGTAGCTCATAGAATTATACCCTAGAACAGGGGATTGAGTTTGAGCATTTCCCCCCAAATGGGATTGAACGAACCTGGATATGGTTGGCCCATACTAGGGGGTGTTACTAATGCAACTGGAAACTGTTGCCCCCCAGTCGATTGAGGAGGATTTTTTATCAACTGATTCCAATACTGGGCCAAGGATGGAGGTATGTTTTTCCCATAAGGTGGGGTCGGTCCTCCCATCGAAGGTGGTGTTCCAATTGTGGGTAATGTTCCAATTGGGATTTTCCCACTGAGAGGGGGTTGTGTAATACCACCTTGGTGAAATTGTCCACCGATCGAAAACTGATAATTTGGAGTGAATGACGGAAGAGTGCCGTGAGGATTAGGATTTCCAGTAGAGGACGAAGACAGTCCTCCAAAAGGAAATTGAGGGAGTGTTGGGACAAAACGGAGAAGAAAATGCCCAGAAGAAAAAGGACCACTAGGAGAGCTAGATGGAGTTTGCGCAGGAGTAGGAATGGAAGCAGTCAACACATGATATCTAGGTGGTAGTGTCGGGGCGATGTTGGGCATTCGCGGCATATTTATGGGAGCTAGACTAACCGCAGAAAACCTAGTTGGAACACTCGTAGTAGTTGCAAGATGGGCCATTTCGGCAGGGATGGTAAAGTGATAAGGGGTAGTCATCGGTACTGTCTCTGTACCAGAGATTTCAGAAATCACGGGTGGATTGATCTCGGAAATCACAAGTGAACCCGGACCAAAAAGGTCTCGCCGAAAAATGCCCGTAGACCAAAAAGGATCTTGGTCCCCAGGTCCAGTCGGAGATCCGGAATACACAACAATTAAGTCTCCGGAAGAGTTTTCTCGCATAAAACGTCTCTCAGAATTGGGATGAAGTCGAAAGTCCTCTCGAGTATTTTTAATTCGAAAACATTCTAGAGAGTCATTTCATTCCACTTGTGGTGTGGTGACGACTGTGGCTTCACTTTGTCGAGGAGAGCCCTCAGGTGTACTTGTAGGCAAGGGTTGAGAACCTTCCAGATGCTCTGGAGATAAACCCTGCATTCTATGTGAACAATGTGGGGGAGCTATTGTAAATGAGTAACAAACTTCATGAAGAAAAGCCTATGGTCAACTTCGAGAAACAAACAACACGCGTTAGTAAACAAAAAATCTAGGGAGCAACACCAAGCAAACAAAACCTTCTAATTTCGAAGCCACTAGTTGGTGATGAAATCCAACGTCGCAACAACGAGATGAGAAGGGGCGGGGCTAGGGTGGAAAAGTTACACTGACAACCTGCTTAACGGACTTACACTCTGGTGCAAGCTCCCACACATAATCGTGGGTATACCCTCCAAGGAGCCCGAGTGAGTTTGGTCAACGTCAATTCCAGGTACCGTGAAGACTTTCCCCTCCACAGTCACCTCGGGTAAGAACCTAGAGAGATAGGCCACTAAGGTCACAACCAACAATAATAAATCCTGGGGGGACAGTCGACAGTCCGATCCACATGCAAGGGCAGGGTATCTAGCCCGAAATCAACTCAAAAGGCTTCCACTCATCATTGTGGGTATACCTCTGAGTGATCCTCGTAATACATGCAATCTCTACATTGATATCAACAAAGCAGGGTGAGTAACTTTGCCAATATCAATGTGACCTCGTGTTTGACCCTTGTGTGAGAAGGGCTTCCCAGGACAAGATGTTGCAAATGGAATTTAACACTCCCTAACACAAGATGCTATTGTGTGTTTTGTGATTTTGGAGAGTGTATATCTCTTCCTACTCCAAAGCGCTAGCCCAGCTAAATGTTGGTGTAATAGAGCCCTAAAAAAGTGTTACTAGATAAATTTTATGATTATGCAGTGTTATTAAGAGCTGTTGTTTACTCAAAGGAAACAGAGATGAAACTTATGTTTTCTGACTCTGTCCCAACAATGCATGGATGAGAATGAAATATATCACTTTTCGTTCAATGAATCCTATGTATGGGAGGGAAAGAGAAATTTTTCCAGATCAACCTTGCTACAATGCAAAATTTCCTTTCAAATGCAAATGCAACAAATCACGCATCAAAGAACAATACTATTTGCTTCTTTTTCAACAATTTCAATAATTGGATTTTCAATGTTTTCGAAGATAAAAACGATTTTTTGAAAGAAAAACTTTTGTTCACTTTTCAAAAAGGACCCTCACTATGCTAATGAGAGTACAGAAAATCAAAAACCAAAGAACAAGCAATGATAATAACCCAATCCACTCTTTCAATGAAAACAAAAATAAAAAGCAAATCAATGTAGTCTTTTCAATCGCATAAGAAAATGATCTTTCAAACCAGAAGCAAATGATAAAGACCAAGAAAAAAAATTTAACTTTCAACCAATCACTAGTTCTTAACTAATCAAACACACTCAGATTATGAAATCAGAGAGAATGGTTTTACCAAGAAAAGTCAAGAAACGAAAGTCAAGACAAAAAATGACAAGAAGAGCCTTGCAATCCTAAGACTGTTCATGCATGCAAATGAAAACAAGAAAGACACAAATCAATGGTCCAAGAAACTCTTATGAGGCACTTAGACTGATCTGGGCAGTTGAAGATGCCACAACTCAAATCCAAAATTTTGAAAAAATGGGTTCCCAGGCTGACAATACTACACAGTGCGAGAATTAGGCATTCTCGCAGGTGGCCTTTGAGCAAAGTGTGAGAACCTCGCACTACAACCTAAAGGCAGAGTGCGAACTCTGTGGATTCTCGTAGGCTACAGTGAAGTACAGTGCGAGAACCTTTGAAACTAGTCAAATTTTTGGAAAATGAAGCAAAATTAGAAAAGGCCTCCGGACCCAGAGGGTCTATCAGGATATCCTGAAGACTCAGAGATTGATAGGAAAAGAGAAAAGTGAAACCAGAGCAAATGGCCACAGAAAAATACCAAAATCCACAAAGAAAATGGATTGATCCCTAGTGGAGTCACCAATTTTGTTATTGGATAAATCGGTAGGTGCGGACACTAACAGATCTCCCTAGATCCACCTGGATCTAGAACAAAATAGGACAGGACATGACTCTTTCCCTAGGTTTTGACTATTGAATTAAATAGGAGGCAAGAACAAATAACATACCTTATTATCGCTTCATATGGTCTTTGTTTCTCCCGCTTCGCTCCAATGCTCTCGTGCAGTTAAGACCAAGACAACACAAACCAACCAAAGTGAAGATAGCACAATCTATTCAACAGTCAACCTATGTGTATGATCAAGGAATTACACAATAAAGTGGAAATAGCTTTATGGGAAAGGGACATGTCGTTGTATCATATTAATGGAAAGTAAAGATTACAACCTGAGCCTTGATGTCGCAAACTTCCTTTCGATGGCTCTTGGCTCCGACACACACACTTTCTCAATCTTTGCATGAAGAAGATCAACTCCTTTTGATAGACTTGCTGGAGTCTCCAAGCTGTTGTTCAAGCTCAATCCTTCACACAATTATTTCACCAATTCTCCAATGAATCTTGCTTAACCTTTTCCATGAGAATTCCCTCAATATATAGGAGAGAATGAATTAGTTACTTGGATAAGAATGATCCCAAAATATCAGGGAATCCAGTACTAGGATAACCATTTGAATGCCAACCCATCCTTCTAGAAGATTCCCTTATAGAAGCATCGAGAATTCATCTTTTTCCATGCTTTAGGAAGAGTTCGCACCCTAGCTGTTCAACACAGTGCGAGAAGTTCACACCCTGGATTAAGGCATCCTGCGAGAATCAGGCATTCTCGCACCCAAATATACTAGCAGCCTGCGAACCTTCTTCAAAAATGAGTTTTCTGGGAAGAGATGAAGGTAACTTTTCTCAGGAGAAATTTCTTATGAAGAGCCTGAGTACACCATCATCAATACATCATCATGACAACTAAAATCATGGGTAACAGACTCCCAAACATCCGTGGATCCATGGACACGTGTCCTCTCAGGTTCGACGGTCCAGATTTACTCCGCGACTTTGATGTTTGGGAGTTTCGGCGCTAGACCTTTCCAAATCTCCTGAAGTAGACTTCATCGAAATGCTTAACACCTTAGATCCTCAGATCGACGGCCCTCGTCGATTCTCGATTTCAGGATCCTTCACACTTTGAATACTCGCATCCAACTTTCCCCAGAGCTCCTCACTCCCAGAGTCCTGAACACTAAGCCCCCTTCGGATTGCATACATGGTTCTTGGGTCTTGGTCATATGGGACTTTCTTAATCTCCAAGGGTTACACTCCTAACTCTTAGTCAAAATTTGGTTAAGGCCATGGTCACAAGCCTATGGACTCTCAGGCTACTAGTTTGAAGGAAGCACCCTCCAAATTCACAGAACTCTAAGTTCTAAGACAGGGTGGGGTATCTTTGAACCTACCTAGAGTCCTAAATTATCACCTTACATTCATTCATTCACATGCAACAGTTTACAGAAGCACATTCAGGAATCCCCATTATAAATTAAATGTTGCGGATCTTAGACATGTGCACAGACATTCAATCATGCATTTAAATTTATGTACACTAACATTCAATCATGCATTTCAATTCATGAGCTCAGGGTAAATGAGATACTTATATATTATAAGTTGTATCCAACTAAATGACTGTGGGTGTTCTCCTTTCCACCCAACCATAGGCTCAGAGGCATTCATTCTTAGCACTCTGGCCACCCCTTTTCCAAGCCATGATATCACTAGGGAACTCTTTGTAGTTCCTCAAAGGTTTTCTATCTCTATCACAGCCTCTGCGAGGTTTATTAGATGCTCCCTTAGCATCAAGCTCGCTATCTTCAGCTCATGTCGTGTCTTCTACATATCATATGATGTGTCTTATTTCTCAGTGTGTCTCTCCTGCTCTCTGTAGAGCCTTATGCACCTCCTTTATTCTCGATTGTCTTCATGCCTCTCTCCCTTGCACGCACACCCTTATTGGGAGGTTTCTTTCTTGTTATATCTTGTTCCTTCTGTCATAAGGAAACTCAAGTCAGCCTAGTCTACCAGACCCTGTGGTACTTTGGGCTGACATTCTTCAATCATACCATGCTTCCATTCATGGGGTTGGTTAATGGTTCAACCACCGGTCCTTTCCTTTATTAATTTCTTTCTCCCCTTGGGAACTGGAGAGGGTTGGTTATTCCCAACAAGGGGAAATTTGGGGTCATACACTTAATGAACCTTCTCCAAATTTTTCCTCACTCTTTCCTCCAGTGATATTATGGTCAATACTTCAAGGCTTTACATTGATCCCATGCCACAACATGGTAATCCTAATTTAATGATTAATTACAAGCTAGGGGAAACAGAGGTATTACAATCCCATGCATGGTCCGTGAGATTTAGAATATATTTTAGGTCTCATGCCCTATTTTTCATCCCCAAACCATGGTGAATAGGGCCCATATACCATACATGACATGATAAAACTCAAAATGGTATCATATCAAACTTGTGTTCATATCTAATGAATGGTCCATGAGCACTAGATAGATTTGGTAGGTGTTGTGGCAAACAACAACCTCCCTCTATTTTTAAGAAAGTAAAGGGGCCCCCTTATTAATTTTGGTAATGTCACCTTGATTTGTTCTTGGTTTTATATTTTTAGTGTCTTTTATGTCTTGTTTGTCATTTTGACATTCTCAACATCTTTTTCTCTTCAATATCTTTCAATTGATATGGTTTGTTTGGTTTGGTTTTCTTATATAGTCATGTAAATATTTTATTATTTAGGTGATTGGTTTTTCTTTCATTAGACATTATTAAATCACAATAGCTTGGTTAATTATTGGAAATAGTTTTAATATGAATTCCTCACAATCACTTTGTTCTAAAACAAGATTACGATGAATATTTTTATCATTCAATAATTAACACATGATTCTAAAATGTCGTTTAATGGGTTTATTTAAATTTGCCAACAATTAAGTGATTATTAATTGTTTTGGAGTTAATTTCCTCAAATTTTCATAATATCATCAAGTTCAAAACATAATGTCCAATTAAGTTATGTAGTTTTGCTTTATTTAGAATATGCGATATCAATCAGAGTTGATTTTATTTGGAGATCTTGTAGTTTATCTTTTAATAGATTTTTGTTATGAATTTGATTTGTTTTTGTTATTGGTGTTTATTATATATCTGCAGTTCAAATATAATCTCCAAAATAGTTCATCCAGTTAAAATTATTTAGGTTGTAATGATTGGGCAACATCTATTGGTAAATTCGTATCATTTTTAGGAGATGATCTTTAGGATTCTTTTATGGAAAAACAGAGGTGAACTTCTAGATTCAATCCCGAAAAACGGTCAGGATTTTGAGGAAATAGATGAAAACCTACTTCCAAAATGGGTAGATTCACTTAACCTCCATAGGATTTTCTTATAAAGTGAACATATTTGGATAAATCATGACTTGAGTGAGTCGGACTAGATTTTGGATCCGTTTTAGGAGGATAACTTCAAACTTAGATTCTGAGCAAATCAATAGGAATCTGGCAAAACGGTTGAAAACCCACTTCAGAAATATGGTCAATTATCTTATCCTAAATGAATTTTCCTTGAAACTCAATTTTTCTAGAGAGATCTTATCAGGAATGAGACGGGCCAGATTTGTTGTTATGCCAGTTCATAGGAATATTTTTTGAAGGTCAAGTTTTAGGAGACTAGTAATGAATATATTCAAATGGTTGAAAGCCCACCTCAGAAACATGACCATTTACCTTATCCTAAGAGTTTTTTTGAAGATATGGAACCGGTTGGGATATATGATTCTTTTTTTAGGCGGGTTCTGTCGAGAATCAACATTTTGCAAATTTTGTAGTTGATTTTGTTCTGAATTATGTAGTTGATTTTGTTCTGAATTCTATAGTTGATTGAGGAGCAAGTTTTGGCTTAATCAAGGGGGATTCGACCTGTAAGAAAATGAATGTATAAAACTTTGTTTATTCATGAGTGTAAAAGGGGTTCCATATCTGAAACTGGGGGAAGTAATTCTGCAGGGAAATAAGCACATGATTACACGGTTGTATTAAAGGGATTCTAAAGGACTGTGTAAGAACATATTTATTTGAATTTAATAAAAATATTCCATTCACTTGCACTACTGTATGATTTGCAAATTTGTTATTACTTCTTCTTGTTAATTTAGTTTTGATTTAAATCTTTAATTTCTTAAAGCAATCTTTACAGAGAGGAATATATTTTAATTAGAATTTGATTATAGATTCATGAAAATTTGATTGTAGTTAATGATAACTATTTATCATTTAATTATAATCTTGTTCTGTTTTAATTATTCTTGCAATGAAAGAACTATTTCTTCAATATGATAGTAGATTTTATATTGAATCTATTTTATTGAGTTTAATTATATGTTTTGATTGATTTGAATAACTATTTATTTAAGTCATCACATTGCATATTTGCATGAATAACTTGCAAATCATAAGAATTGTTTCTATGATTTGCAAGTGAATCCTTACCTTGAAATCAATATCAGTCATTTCCCCTTTTATCCATTTTCTCTTGATTTGGATGAGTTCTGCATCGTGTCCTAATCAAGATAGGATAGAATAAATTTTATTTATGTCTCTTGCACCCTAGATTAAAACTACATTTGCATTTAAACTGTAAAGTCTCCTTTCGCAGGAGGAAAACCCAAATGTTGATTAGTTGAGCCCTTATTTCAGCGAACGTAAAGGATTTCCTTCTCCAAGTAGCTAAAAGAAAATTCCTTCTTTTTTGTCTTCTAATAAAAAAAAGTATCAATATACATCAGTAGATAGAAAATCTTGTACATAGACAAATGTACATACATAGATTAACTTAGCTTAGATTAACCATAGGATAATCTTGGAATAAGGGTAACTGGAGACCCATTGAGCCGGTCAGAATCACCATCCCAAATGGATAAGGGTTTGATTGGGATCCTGACCAAGTGATCTCCCCAATGAAAGAGGGGATGTTCTAAGAGAGACCACAAAATGTTGTGAAAGGTGGTGGAGGGGACCAAGAATGGTTGTGTTAACCTCCACCAAACCAGTACCATGTTGGAATTAATTGCTCAGATCAGAACAACCCTCTGACCCAGGAATGAATTACAGTCTGGCTAGTAGGTGGGAAGGCCTCCTCAAGAGTTAATGAGGGGATGGGGCAGACTACCCATCCGTAAGGCTTCCAGACCTGACCACGAACTGGGAATTCGAGCCACACACAATCTTGTTGAGGAAGGAAAGAAAGGAAGTGTGGTGGGAAGAGGGAGACCTGTGAAGAAAATGCAGAGATGCGAGAGGAATATCTCAGGTCCGAGGAAGGATTGAAAGAGGAACAGTGAGTTATGATCACATAAAATAGAGATTAAGCTAGAAGAAGGAGAGTAACCTTTTTCCTGATCTATTTATGTATTGGGAGAAGGACAGTAACCTTCATCCCTAACTTCCATTGAGATGGAAGTAAGAGATTCATTCTCAAAGCATTGTGGTTTAATCTCGGGGGTGGCCAGTGATAAATCCATTGGAGTGACTGAGCCTATGGTTGGGTGGAAATGAGCACCCCTTTCAACGGTCGCATCACGCTCTATGGTTCTGATAAGTGTTTTCTTGCCTTATGTTTTGAATTGTAAACAATGGATGCATGAGAGTATTCATATGTCTATAAAGGATTCTTTCTCTATATTAAATGATTAAGTTATGAGTATGCATTCGTTCCCTTGAGAACCTATATTTCTGCCTGATTTTCCATACGCCCTAGTTTAGTCTCTTGAAGATGCTTTCCCCAGGAATTTACATCATCGTTCTAGAGTCGAAGCAAGCCTCTTGGCATAGCTACCATTTTGGTAACCTCACAAGTTACCTTGCCTTGATTTAGAGCTTAAATCTCTACGAGTTGGGAAGGTGTTTCCTTCAAATTAGTAGTCTAGGAGAATCTAAACCTACACCTATTTCCTTAACCAAAAACCTGACTAAGAGCGGGGATCATAGCCCAAGAGTTATATGAAGACCCACGTGACCTGGGTCTAGGAACCTTGGAACTTGAAGCTCTGAGATGTTAAATTGCTATGACCATCGATCTATGGACAGAGATCGAGGGTGGGAATCATTGCGGAGCGTGAAGGTGAAAGTAGTGGACGCACCAGTTCGCAGCCCACAATTCACCATTGTCGTTGATCTTGTTAGTTGGAATATTAACGACTCTGATTCGACCATGTTGGGCAAGTACTTCCAGATTGCGGAGGTTAAGTTCTCCGATAAACAGCATGCACGTTGGGACCCTGCAATTGTTGTGAACCGTCGATCAGCGGACACCTCGGTACCAGTCAGATCATGACCGCCAGACCCTGAATAGTTGCGATATGGGTGGTCGTAATCCTTTTTGGAAATCCACAAAGTAACGGAGTCCCTCGGTATCATCGGTGTGAGAGAATTGAAAATCTCAGAAGAGATAACGTTTTCAAGAACGAAGGTGAGACCCGAGATATCTGGACTCGCAATAGGAATGAAGGTGAGACCCGAGATATTTGGACTTGCAATAGGAATGAAGGTTGAGGCCTTTGAACATCTACCACACTCTCCCAAGTCAAAAGACGTCAAAATCTCAGAAGGAGGAGCGACAGCAGCCGTCGGAACGGCTGCGGGGAGAAGCCCGAACCGTTAGATCAATGTCTAGGGAAGCATAGGAGAAACACTGGGAAGAAATAGATCCTAACAGTTGGATCTAAGCACGAAGGGATGATATTCATCCGATCTAAGGTAAGGTGCATGAGATTTAACATTTGTGTGTACGGGAGGGTGGACTGGACAAGGTCCCGAAGTTGATCCTGGCCATTGATCGCCAGGAGACATGTGTCAACAGATCAGTAACTCTAGAGAAATGACTTTGAGAGTTTCATATTGAGATTTGAAACTACCGAAGCTCGTAGATCCGGAGTCCCAAAGTAAATCTCAAGCATCGGATCATTTGAGGAGAATCTGGACCATCTGATCCAGAAGAGACATGGTGTAGATCTATGGATTCCGGGTAAATCTCTCGAAGTAATGCATAACCATCATATCAAGAGGACAGGTGGCATAAATATGTAGATTTTGGGTGAAGACCCGAAGTAAGCCTCAACCATTCGACTCAAGTGGACACGCGGAAGGAATACACATACCTCGAGGGGAAGTGAGGTTGAGATTTGAGATCTCAGAAGTTCGGAGACCCGAAGGAAATCTCGACCGTTGATCGAGAAAAGGGTTGCAGGACCGTTGATCTAGTTGAAACGTCAAATCCTCGAAGTAGAGGTAGAGCCATTGATTGAGAAGGAAAGGTGTCCACAAATCATCCACTCCGGAAGATTGACGTACAAAAGAAAGGAAAGTTTGAGACTCGAGAATTATGAAGTCTGGAATTCTGAAACAAATCACAATCATTGATTTAAAAGAGGTCATATCTGATCTGCAACTTTGAAAGGGATAGATATGAGCTGTCAATTCAAAGACACTGTCAAGATCATGAGATCGACGATCTCATAGAATTGTAGAGATCGGAGGTGCGTTAATTTTAAAAAGTTGAGGGCGGGCCGCAATCCAAACCACATTTTTTGAGAAAGGACATGTGGAGGCTCGAGGAGAATTGCGGGCTGAAAAGTAGTTTGGTTTAAAACCACCTTCGGTCACACCCACAATTGTGTTTTTGGGTTTGGTCATCGTTGAAGAATGAAGGAGAAGTTTGTGGGTATCATAAGACCTACACCAGAGGCGGAAAGGGTCTATGTTTGATTAATAGGTGAGACTATCAAGCTCTCAAAGTCTCGTTTGACTTAGAGAATCAAAGAATATTGACCAGAGGGTCAGGCTGAGTCCCAGACTTTCCAAATTAGAACCCGTGGAGAGAGAGAATTTTTTCTCAGAAGGAGGATGGAATTTTTTTATTTTTATCCTCGTCGTGAGTGTGTTACAAATTGGTATCAGAGCATGGTTACAACACTTGGCATGCTTGGGCTTACGGACAAGTCGCTTAAAACTCTATTTGGAGTACTTTTAAAAGAGTGACACCCTACCTTACCTCTTTCTTAAAAATTCTGGTTAAAAATGTTATTAAAGAAAAGAAACTTTCTATTGTCTGTATGCATTTAAGAAATTGAACCATGTATTGTTCATTAACTAATAAACTGTTAGCTAACAATAAGTGTTTTTTTCAACACTCGAGCAGTCAGTAAATCACAGGAAAACTCCAAGACTAAAGGATGGTGACGTGTTATGAAGTGGGGGATTGCTCCCACAATAGAGACGAAGAATATGACGAAAGGAGGGCGGTGGAAACCCCTCCATATCTGGTTGAAACTGTAAGGAGCCTCACGGTCAAATTACAGAGTTGCAAGGCTGACAACGAGAGATTGATAAAGGAGAAATAAAAATGGACAGAAATTAATGTGGTCTTGCTGTAGATCTTATCCAACATACATAGGCAACTACAGCATGAACCAGCAACCAGTCATGTGGACCGATGACATAAGAAGAGAATTCAAAGTCCACCTGAGATCTGAAAACATGACTCCATAAGTGACCACACTGGGAAAAGTACCTCGAAGAAGGCCCAGCCTGGAGGCAAGGGACACTCATCGCTGGAGTCCTATAGAAAGGAAGCTGGTAACTCTAAAGGATCTTCTAGTAGTAGATCCAACTCACATTCTTGAAGGAAAGGAAAGAAGCGGAAGCGTTCCAAAAATCATGATCCTGAAGAATTTAAGAAAGCCAAACCACCCTCTTTCGATGTAGAGATTAAGAAGGGAGAAGAGGTTGAAGCCTGGCTACTTGGTTTAAAGAAATACTTCAGAGTCCATGACTACTCTGAAAACTTGAAGGCTCGAATAACCATCTTCAACCTGAATGGGAAGGCTTCCATTTGGTGGGAAGACCTTAGGAATGTGAAAGGACCCCATGAGAAGGACTTGTCATGGAAACAGTTCGAGAAATACTTTAGGAAGCAATATCTACCAGAGAAATACATGGATGGGAAGACTAAGGAGTTCTATGAACTCATGCTGGGGTAGCTCACCATAGAGGAATTTGTCAATAAATTCCTTCAACTACTGAGGTATGTACTCTACATAAAATATGAAAAATTAAAAATGCAGCAGTTCATTAGTGGGTTACCTCAGACCTACCGGGACAGGATTGAGTTCGACGAACCAAATACCTTAGAAGAAACTATCTGGAAGGCGAGGTATTGTTATGAATAGTTTGGGAGTAATACAAGACCTCACGAGGACTAGAAGACTGGGAGTAGTTCAGGATTCCAAAAGAAAGGGTTTAAATCCTCAAGATTCAAGAAATATGGAAAAGATTCTAGAAGGAGCCTTCTTACTAGAAGTGTATATCAGCAAAATTTCCCCTTTCAAAGTGGAAATAAACCTTTTAATATAGCCCCAGGAAAGACTGATAACCTAAAGAAGGAACAATTAAAATTTTGGGGCTGTGGAGAAGATCATTGATTGAGGGACTGTCGACACAGACAACAGAATAGTAAGAGGGTCTACAATATCCAAGAATCTACCACCGTCAATGATGTGGCTAGGAGCATGCCGCAAATCTATGCAGCCTTGGACAATAATCAAGCCGACAACCAAGCTTCAGTAGTGGAGCTAGAAGGTATGATCGCCAACCATCTAGTTTCTATTTTAATTGACCCAGGTTCTAATTTGAGTTATGTGTCCCCTCAGACTATTGATAAGTGTAAACTGCAACCAATTAGACATGTTAAACCATGGTTGGTGCAATTAAACACTAGGACAAAAATAAAAGTGGCAAAGGTCATACCAGCCTATCAATTCATCATGGGTGGATTGCCCACCCAAGCGACCCTTAACATACTTCCCTTAGGATATTATGACTTGTTGATTGGTATGGATTGGTTGGTTGCTTATAAAACTAAATTGGACTATTATAATAAAACTCTAGAATGTGTAAATGAAGAAGGGAGAAAGATGACCCTCCAAGGGATTCAGAAGCATGTCTCAGTGAGGAAAATATCATCCCTTCAAATGAAAAAGTATTGCAGAAAGAGGTGTTCCTTATATGCCATAAAGGTATTGGAATCTGTTGAAGATGACCAACCAGACCTAGAGAACCACCCCATATTAAGAGAATATAAGGGTGTGTTCCCGGAAGAGGTGCTAGGTCTACCTCCGAGAAGGGATATTGACTTCTCAATAGAACTTACACCAAGAGCGGTACCAGCATCTAGAACACCATATAGGATGAGCATGCTAGATCTGGTTGACCTCAAGCTACAACTAAAGGATATGATGGACAAAGGCTACATCCGACCCAATGTATCTCTGTGGGGAGCGCCTGTCTTGTTTTTGAAAAAGAAAGATGGCACACCCTGATTGTGCATAGATTACAGACAACTCAATAAGACAACCATAAAGAACAATTACCCCTTACCAAGAATCGATGACCTGTTCGACCAATTGGGAGGTGCTTCCATATTCTCGAAGATCGAATTAAGGTTTGGATACTACAAAGTCTAGATTAAGGATGAAGACATCCACAAAACAACCTTCAGAATGAGGTATGGTCACTATGAATTTGTGGTGGTGCCATTTGGGTTAACCAATTCCCCCGCCACTTTTATGTGCTTGATGAATAATGTACGCAACAAATTTCTAGATAAATTTGTATTGGTTTTCATTGATGATATCTTAATATACTCCAAGAACAGGGAGGAACATGAAGAACATCTTAGACTCATACTTCAAGTACTAATAGATCATCATCTCTACACTAAGTTTAGCAAGTGCAACTTCTTTCAGAAGCAAATCCATTACCTAGGCCATGTCATTTCTAAGGAAGGGGTGGTAGTGGACCCCGACAAGATCATATCTATTATGGAATGGCCTACCCCAAAGGATGTATCCGATATCAGATCCTTCATGGGCTTAGTAGGATACTATAGAAGGTTCATAAAAGGGTTTTCCAAGATTGGTTGTCCAATCACTTCCCTTCAGAAAAAGAGGATTAAATTCATTTGGACATAAAAATGTGAAGAAAGATTTCAGGCACTGAAATACTTCCTGACCCATGCACCCGTGCTAAATATTGCAGACCCGGATAATGATTTCCTCGTGTGTACAGATGCCTGCAAGGAAGGACTCGGAGGAATCATTATGCAAGAGGGGCGTTTAATTTGATACGCGTCTAGGAAATTAAATGAGCATGAGATCAATTATGTGACCCATGACCTAGAGTTGGCTGCCATAGTACATGCTTTAAAAATGTGGAGGCACTACCTCCTGGGTAGGAGATTTGTGCTTATGACAGACCATTATGGATTGAGACACCTATTTGATCAACCAAAACTCAATGCCAGGAAAGTTGTAACACCCTATTTCCCCTAGTCTGTAAAAATAATTATATTGGCCAAGAGCTATGGCAAACTCAAAGACGTGAATGTTTGATTTGACAGACCTTTGTATAAAAGGTCAATGAATGTAAATTATGTTATGAATATGTGTTGCATGACTGTTGGGAGGGGGATTTGCTAAAGGATACCACGATGGCTAATGAAAGGTGGTGGAATGGATTTGGAATGGTTGCGTTAACTTCCACCGAGCCAGTACTGTACTGGTTTATACTTGCTCACAAACCAAAGCAACTCTCTGATCCTGGAATGGATTTCCCATCAGATTGGTAGGTTGGGAGGCTCCTCAAGATTTAATGAGGGGATGGGGGTTAACCGCCCATCCGTAACAGTCCTCAGACCTGACCACGGACGACGGAATCCATGCCACACACAACCTTGCATATAGAAATTGGCAAGAGAGGAAATGTGGTAAGGGGGGGAGAGCAGTGTGCGCGACGGGGATCATGAAAGAGACTGGAGAAACCCTGGAAACGCAGAGAGTTCTAAATACCAGGAGAAGGAGAGTAACCTTCATCCTGGATTATTTTCCTGCATTAGGAGAAGGAGAGTAACCTTCGTCCTTGATTTCTGTTGAGCTGGAAGTAGGAGACTGAACCTCTAAGCATCGTGGTCTAGCTCGGGAGTGGCTAGTGGTAAATCCGTTTGGAGTCACTGAGCCTACAGTTGGGTGGAAACGAGCACCCCACTCAGCAGTTGCATCACGCTGGTGTATCTGATAAGTGTGTTATGCCTTGTATTTTCAATTGAATATCGTGAATACATGCTTATGTTTATATGCCCATAATAATTTTTGTGTGGAACGATTGTCTGGTGTTTTAAACTGGAATTAATGGATGCATGTGTATGCTTATATGTCATTGTTGGTTTCTGTACAAACGATTAAGTCTGGGGAATGAGTTCTCTCCACCGAGAATCATTTGTTTGCTTGATTCTCATAATATTTTGGGAAGGCCCCTCGAGAGTACTCTTCCCCAGGGATTACCCCATAAACCCTAGAACCGTGCCGAACCTTTACCCAGAGACTCAACTAAGATTTGGGACGATTGCCCAAGAACCGTCTGAAGGTTCATGTGATCCGGGTCTGGAAACCTTATGCAAGAAAGGATAGCTCTCTAAGGTCTCGGAGTCGTGGGAGTTTGGAGCCCCGAGAAGTTGAATTTCATGATTCAAGCTCAGAAGGGATAGCGAGCCCACTTATAGAAAGAGAGAATACCCTATCATATGGTAGACTAATGGTCGGAATCCTTTCGGGAATACCCCAGATTCGTATAGACCGATGGATCTAGAGAAGGATCATAGGCGTTAACACCTCGACCCTTTTAGCCTTCGCATGTAGCGATGGGATCCCGGACCGTAGATCCAAGGATCTGACGGAGCTCTATTGAATGTCGATCTTAGCCTTTGTATAGGCAGGAGAGTAGAATTTCCCTGACTCGCGACTTGGAGTGGTCAAGAGTAGGGCTGCATGAACTCATGGTTCAGGAGATCATGACATGATCATGACCGTTGGATCCAAGGCACGGGAGAACCGTTAGATCAGAACTTTCATGATTATCGCCTATCAGGGGTTCGAAACTTGAGGGAGTTTCTTTTAGATTGTAGAAGTCACGAAGTGTCGAGCGCCGAGGGCTCGTGCAAACACGTGAACCATCCGTAAGTGGGGACCGCGTGGTTGACAGGTGGCATAACAACAAGCGCCCAGAGAAAGGTGGGAACGGGTGACAGGTGATGGACACATGTCGCCTGGGAAGGATTCAACCCATTGTTGACTTATCATATCTCGGGAGCTCGCGAAGGAGGAGCATGAGGGCTCAACACTCCAACTCACGAAGTCACAAGATGCGAGTAGCGCTAGTATTTAGCCTAGGAAGCAGGTGACTGGTGGTGGACACGTGTCACACTGGGAAAGAGTCAACCCACTGTTGACTTATTGTGGCTCGGGGTTTCACAGGATGAAGAAGCTGCACCTTGATCGCTAAGGCCGCGAAATGTCGAGAGCCGAGGTTTCTTGTGATGGGCGGTGGCGACACAGCTCGTGAGAAGAGTATAGAGGGGTTGACAAGTGGCATGTGCACGTCGCTTTGGCAGAGTCCACGCAACATTGACCTCTAGCATCTCGAGGATTCGCGAAGGAGGAGCACGAGAGCTCAACACCTCAACTAGCGAGGTTGCGAGTGGTGCTAGTGTTTGGCCTAGCCTACGGTTACATGTAGTAGGTGTTAGTGAGGATTGAGCCATACCCATATAGTATCTCGGGTATCAGTGTTTGGAGAAAGGGGATTCGAGAGTATTGATTCCCGAATCGCGAGTTGAGAAAGGCGCTTGCGCTAAGGCCATCTTGTGGTAGTTTGGAGGAGGATAAGGGAAGAAAGGGTCTGCGCTAGGCCCCATAGAAGTCTCAAGGATTTTGTTCCTCGAAGAAAAAGACGAAAAATCTAAGTTGTTGTAATGGGTGTGTGACAAATTGGTATCATAGCATGGTTAAAGCACTTGGCCTGCTTGGGCTCATGAACGAGTTGCGCAGAAACCCCATTTGAAGTACTCTTAAAAGGAGTAACCCTCTATCTTAACCCCTTTAGCAAAAGCCAAAGTTAAGAATGAAAATTCCTATTGTGTGTATGCAATTGAAAAAAAATATGAATTATGCGTTGATTGTGAATGAATATAATTTTGACTAACAATAAGTGTTTTTCTTGCACAACAAGGGACGATCAATCATGGGAAACTGCAGACGTGTAGAATGGTGATGCACCATGAAGTGGGGGATGGCTCCCACAACAGAGACGAAGAGTCTGACGAAAGGAGAGTGGTAGAGACCCCTCCTGATCTAGCTGAGACTGTGAGAAGCCTCATGGTCAAACTACAAAGATGCAAGGTCGACAACGAGAGGCTGATAAAAGAGCAAGAGAAGAAGGCAGAAATTAATGCAGTCTTGTTGTATATTTTATCCGACATACAAAGACAATTGTAGCATGAACCTGACACCAATCATGCGGACCGACGACAGACAAAGAAAATTCGAAGTCCACCTGAGATATGGAAACGTGGTCTTTTAAGTGGCCACACTGGGAAGAGAACCTCGAGAAAGGTCCACCCCGGAGATAGGGGACAAGCGTCGGATGATTCCTCTAGAAAGAAAATTGGCCACTCAGAGGGATCTTCTAGTAGCAGAACTAGTTCTTATTCCCGAAGAAAATGGAAGAAGCGAAAGCATTCCAAAAGTCACAATCTCGAAGAATTCAAGAAGGCCAAACCACCCTCTTTCAACGGTGAAATAAAGAAAGGGGAGGAAGTGGATGCCTGGCTGCTTGGACTAAAGAAGTATTTTAGAGTCCATGACTTCTCAGAAAACTTGAAGGCTTGAGTAGCCACTTTCAACTTGAATGGAAAGGCTTCCATTTGGTGGGAAGACCTTAAGAATGTAAAAGGGATTCATGAAGAGGACCTATCTTGGGAACGATTTCAGAAATACTTCAGAAAGAAGTATATGTCGGAAAAGTATTTCGACGAAAAGACTAAAGAATTCTATGAACTCATATTGGGGCAACGCACCATAGAAGAATTTGTCAGCAGATTCCTCGAATTGTTGAGGTACGTACCCTATATAAAATAAGAGAAGGAAAAGGTGCAACAATTCATCAGTGGACTACCTAAGGACTATCAGAACAGGATTGAGTTTGATGAGCCAAATACCCTAGAAGACACTATCCGAAAGGCGAGATATTGTTACGAATAGCTAGGGCATCAGACAGAACCTCGCGAAAACTGGAAGTAGAAGAATAGTTCGGGATTCCAGAAAAAGGGGTTTAAATCCCCAAGATTTAAAAACTATAAGAAGGACTCAAGGATGAGCTTCCCAACCCAAAGTGTACATCAGCAGAATTTCCCCTCCCAGAGCGGAAATAAACCTTCTAGATCTACCCTAGGAAAGATTGATAACCCAAAGAGAGAACCCTTGAAATGTTGGGGTTGTGGAGAAGAACATCTATTGAGGGACTGCCCGCACCGACAACAGAATAGCCAGAGAATTTACAACATTCAAGAAGCTACCACTGTCAATGACGTAGCCAGGAGTGTGCCACAAATTTATGCAGCCTTGGATAATAAACAAGCTGACCACCAAGCTTCAGTGGTGGATATGGAAGGTATGATCACCAACCATCTAGTGTCTATTATAATTGACCCTGGTTCAAATTTGAGTTATATAGCCCCTAAGGCTGTTGATAAGTGTAAATTACATCCACATAAACACGCCAAGACATGGTTGGTACAGTTAGCCACTGGCACCAAAAGAAAGGTAGCGGATGTCATACCATCTTGCCAATTCACTATGGGTGAATTCCCCACCCAAGCAACCCTTAACATACTACCCCTAGGATCATATGACTTGTTGATTGGAATGGATTGGCTAGCCACATATAAAGCCAGACTGAATTTTTACCATAAAACCTTAGAATGTGTAGGTGAAGAAGGAAGAAGGATAACCCTTCGAGGGATCCAAAAACCTGTCTCGATGAGGCGAATATCAGCCCTCCAAATGAGAAAGTATTGCAGAAAGGGATGTCCACTTTATGCGATACAGGTGTTGGAATCAGTTGAAGATGACAAACTGAGCCTTGAAGACCACCCCACACTAAGAGAATATAGATATGTATTTCTGGAAGAGGTACCAGGTCTACCTCTGAGAAGGGACATTGACTTCTCGATAGAACTTGCACTAGGAGCAGTGCCAGTGTCTAGGACACCCTACAGGATGATCACACCCGAGCTAGTTGAGCTTAATTACAACTAAAAGAAATGATAGACAAAGGCTATATATGGCCCAGCATGTCTCCATGGGGAGCACCAATTCTGTTTGTAAAGAAGAAAGATGGTACCCTCCGACTATGCATAGATTATAGATGATCAGGGGATCAAATTTTTCTCAAATTTCAAAGTGCTCGGAATGCAACGAAAACAGTGACATTGCGTCCATCTCGTCTTCCTGATTCCGGCGATATATTTACTTTGTCAAACGGACTCCGTATGGAGAAGATATCGTGATATGTTCGTCAAGCCAAACAGGCAAAAAAATTTGATGCTGACTGTACCAGTCCGTACAGTCCGTACGGTCTGACATGGCAAGGCCGTATAGTCCATATGTTGACGTGTCAGATGGTGATGTGGCAGACATTGGTTGGTTGACAATTGGCGAATGAGGAGCTGACACGTGTCCATTGGTGGCGAATGGTATGAGGACACGTGGCCCAACCCGAGGGTGCCACGTGTCACTCGTTGGTTGGCTAAGTAGTTTTATGTAAAATGTATTGGAGACCGCAGGGTTCGACCCCCGGACCTCCCCACCACATAAGCCTTCACAAACCTCCACTGACCAATGTTCCGCCATTTGTTTCTTAACATGTATATGGGTTTTATTGTATTTAAATTCATATAAGTTTGTAATTGGCAGGAGGTCGGGCCGGGGCCTAGCCCCGGCCCATGGTCATTGGCATTGTAATATGACCGTGTTATATAGTCGACAGTTGGAAAGGTGCGGGGTCTGTATTACATAGTCCGTGGTTTCATTTCAAAAGCATGTAACCGTAATATAAAATGTATGCGGTTGTAACCGTTGGCGCGTGGGGGGTTTAACCCATAGCCCTGGTCCTATTGTATGTGCCACATGACCCTTGGCTCTATGGAAAGGAGCGCGGGCAGTTTTTAAAATCGTTTAACCACCTTTTAGTCAAGCGCGCGGTCATATGCGCCATACGCCCAGGTGCCGAGGCGGTTAGGGGCTGGCGCGCCCTTAACCGTTCTACGGTTTGCACCGTTGGAGCGGTTGCGCCCAGTGTTGGGTTTTTACGCCATATAATGTGTGTGAGCCAGGTTCATTCAGAGAGGGTGCGTTTTGTAGATGCAGAGACAGCAAGCTTGAAGGAGGGACTTCCAGGAGGCAGAACTTCTTCATTTTTCGACCGATTGAGGTGTCGAAAGAGCTCAGACAGGGGTTTTGGGACGCTCTGAATCCATTGGAGCAGTCGGTTTGTCAGTTTGAGCATTGTAAGACATGTGTTTGATCACTTTTGATCAATTAATAAAAATAAACCATTGGAAGCTGGACCAGGAGATGTAGCCCATAAGAGGGGTGAACTCCTTTATCAAATTGTTGTGTTTATGTGCTTATGTTCAATGATTATGCTGTTGTCTATGTGTAATTTTCATAAATAATCCTTTAATTTATGTGTTGCAAACTGATCCTTTTGATTTAAACACGTAACATTCACTTGCAATAAGTTTCAAGTTTTTTCAAGTCTTCTTCATTTTTAGATCAAGTTGGTATCAGAGCACTGGTTTTGAAGACTTGATTGTTTGCAAGTTTTGTTTCTGATGCTCACAAGGTTGAAACTCACAAGAGGAGAAGGTCAACTTGTGGAGCCAAGTTCTCATCCGTCAAGGAGGAAGCAGATTCATTCACCGCAATTTTCAGAGAGACATTCACCAAGCATGGCTCGTGCAGAAAGTCATGAACGTGTTCCGGCTGAAAATGAAGATCTCAGAGAGGTTGTCATGGAGTTGAGAGATATGATGAAGATCTTGATGGAACGGAACATAATGCCGCAGGGTGAAGGCTCCAACCCTTCAATGCATAAGGGAGGTGGTGGTGACAAAACTTCAGGCGGAAATGGAGGGAATGGTGCTTCTCCACCACCCTCTCCTCCTCCATCATCTTCTTCTTCTTCTTCTTCTACCAGTTCGAAACATCTTCTGAATGGGCATGGTAAAACTCCTTTGCAAATCCCTTCATTAAATCTTGATATAAAATTTGAGTTGCCAATTTATAATGGAGAAGTTAACGCTGAAAAGTTAGATAACTGGATACGTCAAATTGAAATCTATTCTAGAATACAAAAAATTCAAGATGATGAAATCAAAATTCAGCTTGCTTCATTAAGATTAGATGGTTCAGCACTTATTTGGTGGGAATCCAAGACACGGGAGGAAATGAAAAAGCATGGAAAAATTTTGCTTTCTTGGAATGATTTCATTATAGCAATTAAAAAACAATTTTATTCATTGGCATATAAACAAAAGGCAACCATGGAATGGCAGAATTTTAGACAAGCAAAAGGACAGAATGTACAAAGTTTTACTCAGGAATTTAGGAGAAGAGCTTTGGTTTTGGGAGTTGATTTGTCTTCACAGGAAACATTGCTC
>ML781317.1:762375-783656 GCA_009831015.1 Picea engelmannii | reverse complement strand
GAGAATTTGAAGTTGTATGAGCCTCCATTGATTGATGATCAAGGAGAGCATGTTCAGATTCCTTCCATAGATGATTTTTCTCTAGAGTATCTAACAGAACTGCAGGAAGACACCATCCTTGACAGGAGGATGCGAACTTCGAAGCGAGGAAATGTGGAGTATTTGCGAGTTGGTCTTAAAGGGACGAATCCAAGCAAGGCCAAGTGGATCGAGGTTGGAAGGGTGAGGGAACTATACCCTCATCTTCACATAGACTAAGATAGTCTTTTGGAGGTCCAAAATCTTCCCAATGGGGAGGTGTGATCAGGGGATCAAATTTTTCTCAAATTTCAAAGTGCTCGGAATGCGAAGAAAACAGTGTCATTGTGTTTGTCTCATCTTCTTGATTCCAGCGGTATATTTACTTTTTCAAACGGACTCCGTATGGAGAAGATATCGCGATCTGTTCGTCAAGCCAAACAGGCAAAACAATTTGATGCTGACTGTACCAGTCCGTACAGTCTGTACAGTCCATACGGTCTGACGTGGCAGGGACGTACAGTCCATACGTTGACATGTCAGATGGTGATGTGGCAGACGTTGGTTGGTTGACAGTTGGCGAATGAGGAGCTGACACGTGTCCGTTGGTGGCGAATGGTATGAGGACACGTGGCCCAACCCGAGGGCGCCACATGTCACTCATTGGTTGGCTAAGTGGTTTTATGTAAAATGTATTGGAGACCGCGGGGTTCGACCCCCGGACCTCCCCACCACATAAGCCTTCACAAACCTCCACTGACCAATGTTTCGCCATTTGTTTCTTAACATGTATATGGGTTTTATTGTATTTAAATTCATATAAGTTTGTAATTGGTGGGAGGTCGGGCCGGGGCCTAGCCCTGGCCCGTGGTCGTTGGCATTGTAATATGACCGTGTTATATAGTCGACAGTTGGAAACGCGCGGGGTCTATATTACATAGCCCGTGGTTTCATTTCAAAAGCATGTAACCGTAATATAAAATGTATGCGGTTGTAACCGTTGGCGCGTGGGGGGTTTAACCCATAGCCCTGGTCCTATTGTATGCGCCACATGACCCTTGGCTCTACGGAAAGGAGCGCAGGTAGTTTTTAAAACCATTTAACCACCTTTTAGTCAAGCACGCGGTCATATGCTCCATACGCCCAGGTGTCGAGGCGGTTAGGGGCTGGCGCGCCCTTAACCATTCTACGGTTTGCACCGTTGGTGCGGTTGCACCCGGTGATGGGTTTTTACGCCATATAATGCGTGTGAGCCAGGTTCATTCAGAGAGGGTGCATTTTGTAGATGCAGAGACAGCAAGCTTGAAGGAGGGACTTCCAGGAGGCAGAACTTCTTCATTTTTTTATCGATTGAGGTGCCGAAAGAGCCCAGACAGGGGTTTTGGGACGCTCTGAAGCCATTGGAGCAGTCTGTTTGTCAGTTTGAGCATTGTAAGACATGTTTTTGAGCACTTTTGAGCAATTAATAAAAAGAAACCATTGGAAGCTGGACCAGGAGATGTAGCCCATAGGAGGGGTGAACTCCTTTATCAAATTGTTGTGTTTATGTGCTTATGTTCAATGATTATGCTGTTGTCTATGTGTAATTTTCATAAATAATCCTTTAATTTATGTGTTGCAAACTGATCCTTTTTCTTTAAACACATAACATTCACTTGTAATAAGTTTCAAGTTTTTTCAAGTCTTCTTCATTTTTAGATCAATAGACAACTAAACAAGGTAACCATAAAGAGAAAGTACCCCTTACCTAGGTTCGATGACCTGTTCGATCAATTGGGAGGTGCTTCCATCTTCTCAAAGATTGACTTGAGATCTGGATACCATCAAGTCTGAATCAAGGGTGAAGACATCCACAAAAATGCCTTCAGGACGAGATATGGTCACTATGAGTTTGTGGTAGTACCATTCAGATTAACCAATGCCCCTGTCACTTTTATGTGTTTGATGAAAAATGTGCTCAGCAAATTCCTAGACAAATTTGTATTGGCTTTTATTGATGATATATTAATTTACTCCAAGAATAGAGAGGAACATGAGGAACATCTTAGACTTGTGATTCAAGTGTTAAGAGAACATCAGCTCTATGCCAAATTTAGCAAGTGCGACTTTTTCCAGAAGCAAATACATTACTTGGGCCATGTCATATCTGAAGAAGGAGTAGTAGTAGACCCTGACAAGATCAGGTCTATCATGGAATGGCCTACCCCAAAGGACGTTTTAGATATCATATCCTTTATGGGCTTAGCAGGATACTATAGGAGATTTATAAAAGGATTCTCCAAGATTGGTTGTCCAATCACTTCCCTCCAGAAGAAGGGATCTAAATTCACGTGGACATGAGAATGTGAAGAAATATTTCAATCCCTAAAACATCTATTGACCCATGCACCCGTGTTGAATATCGTTGATCCCGAAAACAACTTCCTCGTGTGCACAGATGCCTATAAGGAAGGGCTCAGAGGAGTCCTTATGCAAGGAGGAAGTGTAGTCTGCTATGAATCCCAAAAATTGAATGAGCACGAAGTCAACTATGTGACCCATGACCTAGAACTGGTTGCCATAGTGCACTCCTTAAAAATGTGGAGGCATTACCTCCTGGGAAGGAAATTTGTACTTATGACAGACCATTGTGGATTGCGATATCTATTTGACCAACCAAAACTCAATTCTAGACAAGCTAGGTGGATGGCCCTTCTTAGTGAGTTTGATTTAGAAATCAAACATATCAAGGAAAAGGAAAATAAGGTGCCTGATGCCCTTAGCAGAAGTATGAAAACAATTCATCTGGCAGTGGTGAGCACCTGCGAGACGAATGTCAAGGAAAGAGTCAGGAATGCACAAGAAACAGACACATTCTTCCAGACCGTGACCTAGTACCTGGAGTAAGAACCCACAGGAATAAATTATGAAGGCTACAAGATGATAGATGGAGGTATGATAACTTACAAAAACAGATTGTATATTCCAGAATGTGATGACTTGAAGAGGTTCATAATGGATGAACTACATAAAAAACCATATACTAGTCATCCCAGATACCAGAAGATGATCACAACCCCCAGGAAACAGCTCTATTGGCCTGGATTGAAGAAAGACATAGCTGAGTACTTAGTCAAATGCATAGAATGCCAACAAGTTAAAACAAAACACCGACACCCAGCATGATTATTACAACCCCTGCCAATCCCAGAATGGAAATGGGAAACCATCTCCATGGATTTCATCACCGGATTACCAACCTTGACCAAACAGAATGACGTCATCATGGTAGTGGTGGATAAATTGAGCAATTCTGCTCATTTTGTCCCCATCAAGTCGACTTGCAAGGCAATAGATATCACCAACATATTCATGAAGGAGATATTCAGACTACATGGTATGCCTAAAGAGATTGTGTCTGACAGAGACATGAAATTTACTTCCAACTTTTGGAAATCCTTGATGGTTGGTCTAGAGACCAAATTATTGTTTAGCACAGCCTATCATCCTCAAACCGATGGACAGATGGAAAGAGTGAACCAAATATTAGAAGATATGTTAATAATTCATGTAATGCATCAACCCAAGAAGTGGGAATATTACCTACCACTGGTGGAATTTGCCTACAATAACGGCTACCAAGAATCCCTGAAGATGAGCCCTTTTGAAGTCCTCTATGGTAGACCGTGCAATACTCAAGTCAGTTGGATTAATCCCATGAACAGAGTTACTATTGGACCCAACATGTTGAAATAAATGGAACAACAAGTGACTCAGATAAAACAAAATCTAAAGGTCGCTCAAAACAGACAGAAAAGTTACGTCGACCGAAAGAGAACTCCAAGAGAATTCAAGACGGGGGACCACGTATATCTCAAAGTTAGGCCCAGGAAGAGTTCCCTTAGGATGGGGGCTTGTGCCAAGTTGGCACCTTGGTATTGTGGACCCTTTGAAGTTCTAGATAGAGTGGGACCTATAGCCTATAGGCTATCACTTCCTCCCACAATAAAAGCACATAATGTTTTCCATGTGTCATTATTGAAGAGATATGTACATGATTCTAATCATATAATTGATTGGTCTGTGATCCAGGTGGAACCAGAGGGAGAATTCCTACCGAAACTCAATGCATACTGGACAGAAAGGAAACCCCACTCAGGAACCGAACCATTGCACAGGTCAAGGTGTAGTGATTTTGGCCCAGATGAGGCTATGTGGGAAATGGAAGATGCCATGAAACAGGCATATCCGATTTTGTTTACTTCTGTACATACACGTCATTTTGATAGATAGAACATCGAGGATGATGTTCCTTTAAGGGGGAGGGAAATTGTAACACCCTGTTTCCCCCAGTCTGTAAAAATAATTATATTGGCCAAGAACTATGGCAAACTCAAAGATGTGAATGTTTGATTTGACGGACCTTTGTATAAAAGATCAATGAATGTAAATTATGTTATGAATATGTGTTGCATGAATGTTGGGAGGGGGATGTGCTAAAGGAGACCACGATGGCTAATGAGAGGTGGTGGAAGGGACCTGGAATGGTTGCATTAACTTCCACCAAGCCAGTATTGTACTGGTTTATACTTGCTCACAAACCAAAGAAGCTCTTTGATCCTAGAATGGATTTTCGATCAGATTGGTAGGTGGGGAGGCTCCTCAAGAGTTAATGAGGGGATGGGAGTGAATCTCCCATCCATAACATCCCTCAGACCTGACCATGGATGGTATAATTCGTGCCACATGCAACCTTGCAAATAGAAATTGGCAAGAGAGGAAATGTGGTAGGGGGGGGGAGCAGTGCGCGCGACGGGGATCGCAAAAGAGATAGGAAAAACATTGAAAACGCAGGGATTTCTAAATACCAAGAGAAGGATAGTAACCTTCGTCCTGGATTATTTTCCTACATCAGGAGAAGGAGAGTAACCTTTTTCCTTGATTTCTATTGAGCTGGAAGTAGGAGACTGAACCTCAAAGCATCGTGGTCTAGCTTGGGGGTGGCTAGTGGTAAATCCATTTGGATTCACTGAGCCTATGGTTGGGTGGAAATGAGCACCCCTCTCAGCAGTTGCATCACGTCGGTGGATCTGATAAGTGTGTTATGCCTTGTATTTCGAATTGAATATCGTGAATACATGCTTATGTTTATATGCCCATAATAATTTATGTGTGGAATGATTGCCTGGTGTTTTAAACTAGAATTAATGGATGCATGTGTATGCTTATATGTCATTGTTGGTTTCTTTACAAATGGTTAAGTCTGGGGCATGAGTTCACTCCACCGAGAATCGTTTGTTTGCTTGATTCTCATAATATTCTGGGAAGGCCCCTCGAGAGTACTCTTCCCCGGGGATCACCCCATAAACCCTGGAACCGTGTCGAACCTTTACCCAGAGACTCGACTAAGATTTGGGACGATTGCCCAAGAACTGTCTGAAGGTTCATGCGATCTAGGTCTGGAAACCTTATGCAAGGAAGGATAGCTCTCTAAGGTCTCAGAGTCGTGGGAGTTTGGAGCCCCGAGAAGTTGAATTTCGTGATTCAAGCTCAAAAGGGATAGCGAGCCCACTTATAAAAAGAGAGAATACCCTATCATTTGGTAGAATAACGGTCAGAATCCTTTCGGGAATACCCGAGATCCATCAAGACTGATGGATCTAGAGAAGGAGTGCATGCGTTAACACCTCGACCCTTTCAGCCTTCACATGTAGCGATGGGATCCTGGACCGTAGATCCAAGGATCTGACGGAGCCCTATTGACCGTCAATCTTAGCCTTTGTATAGGCAGGAGAGTAGCATTTCGATGAATCGCAACTTGGAGTGGTCAAGGGTAGGGCTGCATGAACTCACGGTTTGCGAGATCGTGACGTGATCGTGACCGTTGGATACAAGGCACGGGAGAATCGTTGGATCAGAACTTTCATGGTTATCACCTATCGAGGGTTCAGAACTTGAGGGAGTTTCTTTTCGATTGTAGAAGTCGCGAAGTGCCGAGCGCCGAGAGCTCGTGCAAACACGTGACCCATCCGTAAGTGGGGACCGCGTGGTTGACAGGTGGCGTAACAACAAGCACCCAGAGAAAGGTGGGAATGGGTGACAGGTGATGGACACATGTCGCCTGGGAAGGAGTCAACCCATTGCTGACTTATCGTATCTTGGGAGCTCGCGAAGGAGGAGCATGAGGGCTCAACACTCCAACTCGTGAAGTTGCGAGATGCGAGTAGCACTAGTATTTATCCTAGGAAGCGGGTGACCGATGGTGGACACGTGTCACACTGGGTAAGAGTCAACCCACTGTTGACTTATCGTGGCTCGAGGTTTCACAGGATGAAGAAGTTGCACCTTGATCGCTAAGGCCACGAAACGCCGAGAGCCGAGGTCTCGTGCGATAGGCGGCGGCGACACAACTCATGAGCAGAGTATAGTGGGGTTGGCAAGTGGCATGTGCGCGTCGCTTTGGTAGAGTCCACACAACATTGACCTCTCGCGTCTCGGGGATTCGCGAAGGAGGAGCACGAGAGCTCAACACCTCAATTGGCGAGGTTGTGAGTGGTGCTAGTGTTTGGCCTAGCCTACGGTTACATGTAGCAGGCGCTAGTGAGGAGGGAGCCATACCCGTATTTTATCTCGGGTATCAGTGTTTGGAGAAATGGGAGTCGAGAGTCTTGATTCCCGACTCACGAGTTGCGAAAGGCGCTTGCGCTAAGGCCATCTTGTGGTCGTCTGGAGGAGGATAAGGGAAGAAAGGGTATGCGCTAGGCCCCATAGAAGTCTCAAGGATTTTGTTCCTCGAAGAAAAAGATGAAAAATCTAAGTTGTTGTAGTGGGTGTGTGACACAAGCTAGGTGGATGGATCTCCTAAGTGAATTCAATTTTGAAATCAAACACATAAAAGGAAAGGAAAATATCGTGGTCGATTCCCTTAGCAGAAGTATAAAAATGATTCATATGGTAGCAGTAAGCACCCATGAAACGGATGTCAGGGAAAGAGTCATAAATGCACAAGAGACAAATGCATTCTTCAAGACCATGACCGCATACCTAATACAAGGGCCTACAGGGCTGAAGTATGAAGGCTACCCAATGCTCAAGGAAGGACTGCAGACTTACAGAAACAAATTGTATATTCCAAACTGTGACGACTTGAAGAGGTTCATAATGGATGAACTACATAAGAGACCATATACTGGTTACCCAGGATATCAGAAGATGATCACGACCACTAGGAAACAATTCTATTGGCCTGGGTTGAAAAAAGACATAGATAATTATCTAGCTAAGTGCTTAGAATGCCAGCAAGTTAAGGCAGAACACCTGCATCCAGCAGGATTTTTACAGCCCCTACCAATCCCAGAATGGAAATGGGAAACCATCTCCATGGATTTCATTACCAGATTACCAAAGTCGACCAAGTAAAATGATGCCATCATGGTCGTGGTGGACAAATTGAGTAAGTCTTCCCATTTCATCCATGTCAAGTCAACCTGCAAGGCAATAGATATTGCCAACATCTTCATGAAGGAGATATTCAGACTGCATGGCATGCCCAAGGAAATTATATCTGACAGAGACACCAAATTTACTTCAATATTTTGGAAATCCCTAATGGCTATCTTTGAGACTAAATTTTTGTTCAGCACAACCTAACACCCTCAAACTGATGAAAAAACAGAAAGAGTGAACCAAATAGTGGAAGACATGCTAAGGATGCATGTAATGAACCAGCCTAAGAAGTGGGAAGACTACCTACCATTGGTAGAAGTTGCCTACAACAACGATTATCAAGAATCCTTGAAGATGAGCCCTTTTGAAGCCGTCTACGATAGATAGTGCAAGATTCCAATCAAATGGAATACTCCAGTGGATAGAATTACAATCAAACCCGACATGCTGAAAGAAATCGAACATCAAGTTATGTTGATTTCTTAGGATAGACATAAAAGTTATGCCAACAGGAAAAGAACTCCCCGAGAGTTCAAGACAGGAGACCATGCCTACCTCAGAGTTAGACCCAGGAAGAGTTCCCTGAGAATGGGAGCCTGTGCCAAGTTGGCACCTCAATATTGTGGACCCTTTGAAGTCTTAGATAGGGTGGGACATGTAGCCTATAGGATAGCACTTCCTCCCACTATAAAGGCACACAATGTTTTTCATGTTTCATTATTGAAGAAATATGTACATGATGTTAATCGTATAATTGACTGGATTGTGATCTAGATGGATCCAGAGGAAGAATTCCTGCCAAAACCCCAATGCATATTAGACAGGAAGGAAACCTCACTTGGGAACCGAACCACTGCACAGGTCAAGGTGTAGTGGAAACACTTTGGCCAAGATGAGGCTACGTGGGAAATGGAGGATGTCATGTGATAGGCATATCTGATTTTGTTTACTCCTATACATACATGTCATGATGATAGATAGAACACCAAGGACGATGTTCCTTTAAGGGGGATGGAATTGTAACACCCTGTTTCCCCCAGTTTGTAAATATAACTATATGGGCCAAGGAACTATGGAAAACTTAAAAGTGTGAATGTTTGATTTGATGGACCTCCTGTAGAAGGTCGATGAATGTAAATTCTGTTATTTTAATAGAAAATGGTTATGTTGCATTATTGTTGAAAGAGGGGATGTGCTAAGAGAGACCACAAAATGTTGTGAAAGGTGGTGGAGGGGACCAAGAATGGTTGCGTTAACCTCCACCAAACCAGTACCATGTTGGAATTAATTACTTAGATCAGAACAACCCTCTGACCCAGGAATGAATTACAGTCGGGATGGTAGGTTGGAAGGCCTCCTCGAAAGTTAATGAGGGGATAGGGCAGACTGCCCATCCGTAAGGCTTCCAGACCTGACCACAGAATGGGAATTCGAGCCACACGCAATCTTGCTGAGGAAGGCAAGAAAGGAAGTGTGGTGGGCAGAGGGAGACTTGGGAATAAAATGCAGAGATGAGAGAGGAATCTCTCGGGTTCAAGGAAGGACTGAAAGAGGAACAGTGAGTTCTGATCACAGAAACTAGAGATTAAGCCAAGAGAAGGAGAGTAACTTTCATCCTGATCTATTTATGTATTGGGAGAAGGAGAGTAATCTCCATTCCTAACTTCCGTTGAGCTAGAAGTAAGATATTCATTCTCAAAGCACCATGGTTTAAGCTCAGGGGTGGCTAGTGATAAATCCATTGGAGTGACTGAGCCTATGGTTGGGTAGAAACAAGCACCCCTTTTAGCAGTCGCATCACGCTCTATGGTTCTGATAAGTGTTTTCTTGCCTTATGTTTTGAATTGTAAACAATGGATGCATGCGAGTATCTATATGTCTATAAATGGTTATTTATCTGTATTAAATGATTAAGTTATGAGTATGCGTTCATTCCCTTGAGAACCTATATTTTTGCTTGATTTTCCATGTGCCCCAGTTTAGTCGCTCGAAGACGCTTTCCCCAGGGATTTACATCACCGTTCCAGAGTCAGAGAAAGCCTCTTGGACTAGATACCGTTTTGGTAACCTCATAAGTTACCTTGCCTTGATTCAGAGCTTAAATCTCTATGAGTTGGGAAGGTGTTTCCTTCAGATCAGTAGTCTAGGAGACTCTGAACTTGCGCTTGTTTCCTTAACCAAAAACCTGACTAAGAGCGGGGATCATAGCCCAAGAGTTATATGAAGACCCATATGACTTGGGTCTAGAAACCTTGTAACTTGAAGCTCCGAGATGTTTAATTGTTACGACCATAGATCTATGGACGAATATCGAGGGTGGGGAATCATTGTGGAGCATGAAGGTGAAATTAGCGGACGCGCTAGTTCGTGGCCCACAATTCACCA
The DNA here is from genome assembly GCA_009831015.1 of Picea engelmannii. Classification (NCBI taxonomy): domain Eukaryota; kingdom Viridiplantae; phylum Streptophyta; class Pinopsida; order Pinales; family Pinaceae; genus Picea; species Picea engelmannii. The sequence goes on along the minus strand of ML781317.1, from coordinate 773,828 downwards.
TTGTCATTGATCTCGTTGGTTGGAATATTAACGACTCCAATCCAACCAAGTTGGGCGAGTAATTCCAGATTGTGGAGGTTAAGTTCTCTGATAAAGAGAAGGCATGTTGGGACCCCGCAATTGATGTCAACCGTCGATCGGTAGACACCTCGGTACCAGTCGGATCATGACCGCCAAACCCTGAATAGTTGCGACATGGGTGGGCGTGAGCCCTTCTAGAAATCCGTAGAGTAACGAAATCCCTCAGTACCGTTAGTGTGAGAGAATCGAAAATCTCATAAGAGATAATGTTTTCAAGAACGAAGGCGAGACCCGAGATATCTAGACTCATAGGAGGAACGAAGGTTGAGGCCTTTGAATATCTACCAAACTCTCCCAAGTTGGAAGACATCAAAAGATCAGAAGGAGGAGCGACAGTAGTCATCAGAATGGTTGTGGGGAGAATCTCATATCGTTAGATCAGTGTCTAGGGAAGTAGAGGAGAAACGTTGGGAAGAAACAGATCCTAACCGTTGGATCTGAGCGTGAAGGGATGATAGTCGTCCGATATAAGGTAAGGTGCACGAGCTTTAATGTTTGTGTGTATGGGAGGGTGGACTGGCCAAGGTCCCGAAGTCCCAGAGTTGATCTTGGCCATTGGTCACCAGGAGACACGTGTCATCAGATCAGTAACTCTGGAGAAATGACTTCGAGAGTTTCAGATTGAGAGTTGAAACTCCAGAAGCCTGGAGAGCCGAAGTCCCAAAGTAAATCTCAAGCGTCGGATCGTCCAAGGAGAATCTGGACCATCTGATCTAGAAGAGATGTGGCATATATATATGGATTCCGAGTAAAGTCCCAAAGTAATCCATAACCATCAGATCAAGAGGATAGGTGGCATAAATATGTAGATTTCGGGTGAAGACCCAAAGTAAGCCTCAACCATTCGATTCAAGTGGACATGCAGCAGGAATCCGCATACTTCTAGGGGAAGTGAAGTTGAGATTTGAGATCTCAGAAGCCCGGAGACCCGAAGGAAATCTCGACTGTTGATCGAGAAAAGGGTCGCAGGACCGTTGATCTAGTTGAAAGGTCAAATCCTCGAAGCAAAGGTAGATCCTTTGATTGAGAAGGACAGGTGTCCACAAATCGTCCACTCCGAAAGATTGACGTACAGAAGAAAGGAAAGTTTGAGACTTGAGAATTCCGAAGTCCGGAATTCCGAAGAAAATCATAGTCGTTGATTTGAAAGAGGTCAGATCTGATCTGCAGCTTTGAAAGGGATAGATCTAAGCCGTCAGTTCAGAGACACTGTCAAGATCGTGAGATCGATGGTCCCGTAGCATTGCGAAGATCAGAGGTGCGTGAACTTTAAAAATTTGAGGGTGGGCCGCAATCCAAACAATGGTTTTGGAGAAAGGACATGTGGAGGCTCGAGGATAATTGCAGGCCGAAAAGAAATTTGGTTTCAAACCGCCTTCGGTCGCGCTCGCAATTGTGTGTTTGTGTGAGGTCATCGCCCAAGGTCACATCTAAGGAGGGGCCAAGAGAAAAGGGGCTAACACCAACTATGAGACTTCGTTGAAGTGCGAAGGAGAAGGTCGCAGGTATCATAATACCTACACCAAAGGCCGAAAGGGTTTGTGTTTGATTAAGAGGTGAGACTATCAAGGTCTCAAAGTCTCGTTTGACTTAGAGAATCAAAGAATATTGACCGGAGGGTCAAGCTGAGTCCCAGAATTTCCAAATTAGAACCCGTGGAGAGAGAGAATTTGTTCCCGAAAGGAGGATGATTTTTTTTTTTTTTTAGCGTTGTCGTGGGTGTGTTACACTTATCATCTTATTTTTCATGATTTTCATTAAGTTATGTTATAATATTTATTCTTAAAACCAATCATTTAAAGATTAATCATTGTTGCAATAAGTATGATTTGAAATATGGACAATATTTAATACTTTGGTAAATCATAATTGATCTTTAGTTAGAATTTTATTTTTGCAAAAAAAATTATAATTCATTCTAAAGAATTTAAGGCATAACCTGTCTAGATCTCAACATAATTGAAACACATATCAATTTTCTTTCTTATGTTGAGATATTTCTTTTCATTTTTGTCTTATTGTATTTCTTGATTTTTTGACTTATTAGTTTCTCCTTTCTTTCAAGTTTGTAGTTTCATTTGATTAGTGATTTAATTTCACTTTTAGCTTAGAACTTGATTTTCTTGGATTTGACTAGCTTCTCTTCGCTCTTAGTCTTGATTTGATTTTGTGACATTTCTAAATTTATATTAGGGAAGATCTTTCTAATATACACCAGTTGGTTTACATAGGGAAATCCTTACTCTATATTTTTAAATAGGATTTCATTTATCTAAAGTTCATCTATACCTAGTTTTCACTTTTCTTGTACATTAACCATTATACATGGGGAACATTAAGACGTGTTTCAAGTATTATAAGCTTATCTTTATAAGGAAATAATTTCCAACATTCTTTACTTTGAATCCCTCCCATCCCCACCACAATTAAAATCTTCTAATTTGGTAGTTGAAGAGAAACGGTGAGGTCAAACTCAACTGGTATCACATCCAATACTTCAAGCTAAACCCTCTTGTACTACCCCTCTCTCTTCACTTAATTGTTGGAAGCAATTATACAAATATATTTATCAAAAAGGTTTCATTAGATAGTTGAAAGAACATTTATGTGGGAAGTGTGTGTAAACTTGTCAGGGTACTGAACAGGCTCGTTGGCAGTGGGTAAATGCACACATGGTATCGAGACAATTTCGTCGGGGTACTGAACAGGCCTGCTAGAAACGAAGCAATGTCAAGAAAAGAAGAAATTTTATAACATATGCATACTAATCCTTAAAGCTTCCTAGCTATTTTTGTTGTCCAAAAGTAGAGATGTAATTTAAAGTTAATAAATTTTCTCATATTTGGATTCACTGTTTTGGAATTAAGCATTCAAGTACTTTCATTGTTAAAATCTTGTTTTGATTTGATTATGTCTTATGTGGGACCTTTCGGAATGGTGGCATGTGTAAGAAATTTTTTTGGAAGCTTTCATTTCGATCTTTGGTAAATTTAGTCCTATTATCTTAACCAAAGATAATTGATTCGTCCCTATGTGTCACCAATTGTTGTGGAAAACAACAACCCCCCTCTATTTTTCAAGAAAGTAAAGGGGGGCCCTTATTAATTTTGGTAATGTCACCTTGATTTGTTCTTGATTTTATATTTTTAGTGTTTTTCATGTCTTGTTTGTCCTTTTGACATTCTCATCATCTTTTTCTCTTCGATATATTTCCATTGATATGGTTTGTTTTGTTTGATTTTCTTATATAGTCATGTAAATATTTTATTATTTAGGTGATTGGTTTGTCTTTCATTGGACATTATTAAATCACAACAGCTTAGTTAATTATTGGAAATAGTATTAATATGAATTCTCCACATTCACTTTGTTCTAAAACAAGATTACGAGGAATATTTTTATCATTCAATAATTAACATGTGATTCTAAAATGTTGTTTAATTGGTTGATTTAAATTTGCCAGCAATTAAATGATTATTAATTATTTTGAAGTTAATTTCCTCAAATTTGCATAATATCCTCAATTTCAAAACATAATGTCCGGTTAAATTATATAGTTTTTTTTTTATTTAGAATATGTGATATCAATCAGATTTTATTTTATTTGGAGATCTTGTAGTTTATCTTTTAATAGATTTTTGCTATGAATTTGATTTGTTTTTGTTATTGGTGTCTATTACAGATCTGTACTTCAACTATAGTCTCCAAAATAGTTCATTCAGTTAAAATTATTTAGGGTGTAATGATTGGGAAAAATCTATTGGTAAATTCGTATCATTTTCAAGAGATGATCTTTCGGCTTCTTTTATGGAAGAACGGAGGCAAACTTCTAGATTCAATCTCGGCCAAACAGTGAGGAATTTGAGAAAATGGTTGAAAACCCACTTCCAAAATGGGTCGATTCACTTAACCTCCATAGGATTTTCTCAGAAAGTGAAGATATTTGGATAAATCATAACCTAAGTGAGTCAGACTAGATTTTGGATCAGTTTCAGGAGGCTAACTTCAAACTTAGATTCTGAGAAAACAAATAGGAATCTGGTTAAACGATTGAAAACCTACTTCCGAAACAAGGTCAATTATCTTATCCTAAAAAACAATTCCCAGAAACTCAACCATTTGGGAGAGATATTATTAGGAAGGAGGCGGACCAGATTTGTTTTTATGCTATTTCACAGGAAGAATTTTTGCAGGTCGATTTCTAAGCGATCAGTGATCAATCTATTCAAACAGTTGAAAACCCACCTCAGAAACGGGCCCATTTACCTTGTTCTAAGAGAATATTTGAAGATGTGGAACCAGTTGGGAGATATGATGCTTTTTTGGGGTGATTTTTGTCTAGAATTAGCATTTTTCAAATTTTGTAGTTGATTTTGTTCTGAATTTTGTAGCTGATTGAGGAGCAAGTTTTGGCTGACTAAAGGGGGATTCAACCTGTAGAAAAATGAATGTATAAAACTATGTTTATTCATGAGTGTCAAAGGGGTTCCAGATCTGAAACTAGGGGAAGTAATTGTGTAGGGAAAGAAGCACTTTATTACACTGGTGTATTAAAGGGATTCTCTTTCTGTGGGATTCTAAAGGACCGTTTAAGAATAGATTTATTTGAAGTTAATAAAAAAAAAATCATTCACTTGCACTACCATATGATTTGAAAAATTGTTGTTACTTCTTCTTGTTAATTCAGTTTTGATTTAAATCTTTAATTTCTTAAAGCTATATTTACAGAGAGGAATATATTTTAATCAGAATTCGATTATAGATTCATGGAAATTTAATTGTAGTTAATGATAACTATTTATCATTTAATTATAATCTTGTTTTGTTTTAATTATTATTGCATTGAAAGAACTATTTCTTCAATATGATAGTATACTTTATATTGAATCTATTTTATTGAGTTTAAGTATATGTTTTGATTGATTTGAATAACTATTTATTTAAGTCATTACATTGCATATTTGCGTGAATAACTTGCAAATCATAAGAATTGTTTCTATGATTTGCAAGTGAATCCTTACCTTGAATTAAATATCAATATTTTCCCCTTTTAGCACTTTTCTCTTGATTCGGATGAGATCTGCATCTTGTCATAATCAAGATAGGATAGAAAAGATTTTATTTATGTCGCTTGCATCATAGATTAAAATTGCATTTGCATTTAATTCATAAAGTCTCCTTTCGCGGGAGAAAAACCCAAATGTGGCTTAGTTGAGCCCTTATTTCAACGAGCGTAAAGGATTTCCTTCTCCAAGTAGCTAAAAGAAGGTAATTCCTTCTTTTATGTTTGTTAATAACAACAAGTATCAATATACATTAGTAGATAGAAGATCTTGTACATAGACAATCGTACATGCATAGATTAACTTAGCTTAGATTAACCGTAGGCTAATATTAGAACAAGGGTACCTGGAGACCCATTGAACCAGTCAGAATCACCATCCCAAATGGATAAGGGTCTGATTGGGGTCTTGACCGAGTGATCTCCCCAATGTTGATTATGGTCATTTTTGGCCATCAACAATAGGGTAGCCTGACCCATGATTAGTATAATACATGTGTTTGTGTGAAAAACTACGACATATAAGATATTATAAATCACAACACTTCCCTTTTATCGAGCTCTAAGAAATGTGTGCATGTTTTATGCTACCATGCTAGTGTTGGCCTGAAATAGAGAATGGTAAACTATAGCTAGGGCCTTCAAAACCTAAAAATGTTTCCTATACGCAATTTGTAAGCCACATATTCTCTCTAAAATCCCTATGTGGTGGTTAATTAGGGCCCCATGCATGGGTCATGAGCTCTAGAAGCATGTTTTAGGCCCCATGACACTATTTTTCATCCCTAAACCATGGTCAATACGACCCACAAACCTATCCATGATGTGAAAAAACAGAAAAATTGTGTCGTATTAAACTTGTACCCATATCTAATGAATGGTCTAGAAACATTTGGTAGGGTAACACGACCCATGATTATTATAATACATGTGTGTGTTAAAAATTATTACATATAAACTATCATACATCAAAACACTTTCCTTTTGTTGAGTTCTAAAAAATGTGTGAATGTTTTAGGCTACGATGCTAGTGTTGATGTGAAATGGAGATTACATATAAATTTTAGATACAACATTGTCAAGTTAATCCAAATGTAACACACATTTTAAATCAATCAATAAAAATATGTTCACAAAAATCTCATTGCATTTTTTAAGGATACTAACTTTGTGCACCCACTTTATAATAAAATATTAAATTTTTTAGTTATTATTTTTCAAATAATTCAAAATTTAAAATTAATTACATTAAACCAATATACTATATAATTTCTTATAAATATATGAATGCATTTAATCTACTTTAAAAAAAAATTAAACACATCATTAATAATAAATATTTAAATATATATAATTAACTCAATACATAGATGGAGGTGAAACACGTTCAACACACCTAGAAGAAAAAATAACTCTATATAACTATATTTTCTTGAAGTCTATACTAAAGAAACAACGGGAGATGCAAAGGGCAGCAAGCCCCTGCCAATTGCGCAGAGGGGTGGAGCATCTGAGGCACTAGTGTGTGGACAATATTGATTTCTCGCAGAATCGAGTTTGTAGCGCATCCTCAGCGTTCTCCAAGACAAAGAATAAAGGACACAGTTTTGACATAGAATAAAGAAGACCATATTTTCTCAAAATCATTTAATCTTATAAAAAAGACCATATACGTTTTCTCATGAGAGACTTGTTGAAAACGTGATTTAACAAGAAAATAGTGTAAGATTGCATAGAATGTAAATGTTTCTAACAGCAACCACAGCAGCAACCATATTCTTTGCCTTGTTTCTTTCAGCAACCACAGCAGCCAGGAGAATCTTCTCTCATTTACCAATGAGATATTGTTTGAACATGCAACTCAAATTTAAATTTAAGATATAAATCAAAATGCATCTATAAGTTGTGATGTTCTTTGATACATAGTAGAGGTAACTAGAATTCTTCTACTTTGATCTCTTTGATATTTCCAAGAGGTGTTTGACTATTCTCTAGCCACATTTAGAAATGTATGAATGATAACTCCAACGAAAAAACTTTTGAAACTCTTACAAACAGGGATGATTTTAAGGATGGAAATTTATTTTAAAATGTAGAAACTTTGGCAAATCTTACTAATCCTTCATATGCCAACTATAAATGTTTGGCGATATTTTTGTAAAAATATTCAAATTTCTAAAGATTGTATATAGTTTTTCTAAAAATTTGGCGATTTTTAAGGTAAAATAATTTTATCCTATAGAATTTGGGCGAATTATTTTTAAAATAGTGAATCTCATTTTTGGAAAAACCATGGAAAATTAGCCCATGAGCGAAATTTAGCCCCTAAAATCATCCCTGCTTACAAACTGTTACAAAGAGGTGAGTGCCAGCATGGTGTTGTATAGCATATAAATTATACAAGGGACAGTGATCAATATCTTAGAGATGGGTGCCAATTTTTGTTTAGTTCCATATGTTTTGATGCTTACACAAAATTTGACATCATAGTCATAGTTTACTCTTGTAGTATTTTTTGTGGGGTTATATAAATTATTATTATTTTATTGATCTTGGATTTTCATTCAATTTTGGATGATTTGAATTGATTAATAATCGGACAAAACTTATAGATGTATCCTTCTTATATATGTATACAAATTATTAAGTAATTGTAATAGTCGTTCATTTTGATTTGGATAAAAAGATTTCCATAGTTATGCTCGAAAGATATGGAAAAAAAAAAAAAACTTGATAATTAAAAATAATGATTTTGTTAAAAAAAATTTGGAGAACTGCAAATACTTCTTCGATTAAATTTAAATAATAAAAAAATTAAATTAAATTAAAAAATAATAATAATAAATATCAGTGTTACTAAATTTATCTTCTTGAAAATTAGATGCGCTACCAGAGATTTTCGCTTTCCAAAGAGCCAATTAAATCGACAATTTTATAAACTAGGTTGCCTCTAATTCCATGAATCCAACCCTAAATGGATCTTGACACACAAAACCCTAAAAGGTGGAGAGAGAAATATATTTTATTAGCAGAACCCAAAGCATGTGAGTACACTTGTTTTTGGATCAATTAATAGGATGGCAGAGGAGCAATATAAATCAACAAGTGTTCTTTGCACATCAAAAAACCTCAACACTCATTTTATTTGAGTGGACACATGGAGACTTGGTAATCCATTGAATGCAACATAAGTTCCAAGCCCTGGGTTCTCAGCTAAACTTGGATGGGCGAGATCAAACCCCATGCATGTAGCCATTCAAAGATCGATTTTCCATGTAAACTTCCATTGCAATATTTCATGGAGCATGAGAGTTTCAGATATATAGGATGCTTATTCACTTAGTTATGAATGGAGCGAGGAGTAACTAGAAGAATTTCATGGTAGTGTTTGGCTTGATTCATAATATATTCATCTTGGTGGTCTTTGTTGCTATGGATTGAAATACCATATGGCCTAAAGAACGCTCATTTGCAGTAAAAAGTACCTACAGGACAGTCAAAAGCACGTCGCTTATCTGTGAAGACCGGAAAAATGCTTAGAACATATATTCCATAGATTGGTTTACAGGGAAGGGATTCCCAATGGAAAAAGAAAATGTCTCTAGGTGTTTCATATTTACACTAAAGTTTTGTAATACAGCCCAAATCCAATAGCAATGAGTAGTGGGAATATACTGTGGGATTTTATATCAAATTTCTCAATACATTGTTGTCTTGAAAAATATCCAAGAGATTTTCATGGCGAAGGATGGGATTATGGAGTAGAATTCAAGTGCATTCCTTTTGGAGAGATGATGATGGTGATCGATGTTGTTGAGCCTCAGTATTGTCTTGGAAACTTTGCATTCTCAATAATCCTGCACAAACAACAAAAGATGACACTTTTATTTTTAGTTTTGAGTAGTGAGTTTCAATGGAAAAAAGAACATACTGGAAAATACAAAGTAATTATGGTACCTCTGCTTTTGATTTTCCAAAATATTTTTGCAAAGAATGCTTCTGAGATCTACAGTAATGACCTATTGATCTTCTTATCAAACTAGAGGTCGGTCTTGTTTTCAGTGTTGTGCTACCCGAGATCCTTCCTTTACCCAAGCTCTTCCCTTGATGAGTAGGCCTGAGCACTTGTCCTCAATCGAAATCCCTAGCTTAGTGCATATATAGTAGGGCTCTTACGCGGGATCCTCTGATAGATAAGAATAATATCAAGGCCAAGTAGCAGTAGAACCCTAACATTGGAAGACTTGAGCATAGATCATTGTACTTCCTCTCCATCCATTGACAGTTCGGTGATATCACGAACAATTTCCTAAGTAAGGGGTAGAGATGATCAAGCCACATGAAATGCTTATGGGTAGGGGCAGACGGTTGAGCCACAAGAAATGCTACAGGTAATGCTTATGGTGTCTAAGGAGGTAAGTATTGTGTAATGTTTTTTGCACAGGCCAAAAAATTACTGTAAAACTGAAGGGGATTCTCATATACTTGTATGAAATACATGCATAGATAAAGAATAGATCTCATTAGAGAAACAACATAGAGATAGATATCCATGCAAAGATATCAAAAATTTCGAGATCGTGAGGCGAATTGGGAATTTGATAATGTACTCTACAACAAATGATGAAGAAGAAGAAGAGAAAATGAGGTAAGTGTTCTGTAAAAAAAAAATCACAAGCTAGAAATTGACTATATGCACATATGAAAATATATATCTCAAAATGATAAAATTTATCGACAGTTAGGATCAACAAACTTTTACAATGTGAAGAGGATGACATGTTGGGAAGGAAAATTGCACTAGAGGCATTGTATGCAAAGTGAGAGACGGTTACGTAGTTCCAGGGTTATGCAGTTCCAGGTAAAGATCAACCACAACAAAGAGAGATGGTTATGCAGTTCCAGGTAAAGATCAACCACAACAAAGAGAGAGTCAGTTAAGTAGTTCTAGGTAAATATCAACTAGCATTGGTTGAAGCAACAAAGTGATAAGCACATGTCGTCTCTTCGCTAGGATCCAAATACACTTCTAGATCTCCTTCAATTGCTTTAAAATCCATATGGTGATTCACTTTATTTCCTCCATTGATGGACACGAATTCTACATGGCCTCCATCTCTGTCATTTTGGACATGTAACAAACAGCTATGCCAAAAGACTATGGTATAATATGTAATAAATGTACGGTAAGGACAAACATTAAATGTTTGATGAATTTAAGCTAACGTCAATTCTACCATTAATCAACCTCACCATTATTCAGTGTAAATATATCATCAGTTTGTCAAAGTTTATTTAGTAAAAATTGTCGTTTGCCTTGATATAAGGCCAAATAAGCCCTTCAACTTCAAACTTTGGCTAAAAAATCAAATGTGAGTGTGAAAATTGTATAAGTTTATGAAAACTTTGGTTTAAAACAACAACAACTATTTAATTTGCGTGCAAGGTTAATACAAAAGCCATGAATCCATTACTATAGGCCATGTTGCCTTAAGGGAAAGGACTAAAAATAAGGATGGTTTCGCATGAGGCAATGAGAAAGAAGTAATGTAATGACGAGATTTGTGTTTGAAGCATAAGGAATTTAAATAATTTATTATCTAGATTCAATGTATATACAAGTTTAAGATGGCCATTATAAATTAAGCCTTGTATAATCTTTTTATAGACCAAGTTGAAGTTGTGGATTTTTTTATGGTTTTAATTTTTTTTGTTCATTTGAAATTCTCTATAGAATTTTTATGAGATAATAAATAGAATTTTGTTTATGTGAGATAATAAATGCTTTGATAAAGTGTGTTGTTAAGGCACTTTGTGATGTTAAAGTCACCGGTTCGAAACCTGCGGGGACAAAAAATCCAGCCATGTTAAGGGTTGTTAAGGCTCAAGCCAAGTGCGATACCCGGGTAATTTTGATGGCTTAGATGCCCCTGAGTCACAGTTAAAATAACAGACAAACTAGCAAACAAAAAAAATGTTTTTTTCATTTAATTAAAATAAACTCTATAAAATAAAATAAAATAAATTATAATGTATTTTAATTTTTTTTTAATAAAAATTCTATAAAACAAAATAAAATAAATTATAATGTATTTTGATTTTTTTTTAATAATATGTTATAATTTCTTAAAATAAATACTATGTAAATAATGGTTATTCATATATTTATATGTATATGAAGACATTTAAGTGAAGTATTTTATAAATGACTCATACTTATATGTATATGAAGACATTTAAGTGAAGTAATTTTATAAATGACTAATACATAATATATGTACATATATTATTTTAATATGTTAAAATTATA
>ML781317.1:743067-762275 GCA_009831015.1 Picea engelmannii | reverse complement strand
TTTTTAGTTATTATTTTTCAAATAATTCAAAATTTAAAATTAATTACATTAAACCAATATACTATATAATTTCTTATAAATATATGAATGCATTTAATCTACTTTAAAAAAAAATTAAACACATCATTAATAATAAATATTTAAATATATATAATTAACTCAATACATAGATGGAGGTGAAACACGTTCAACACACCTAGAAGAAAAAATAACTCTATATAACTATATTTTCTTGAAGTCTATACTAAAGAAACAACGGGAGATGCAAAGGGCAGCAAGCCCCTGCCAATTGCGCAGAGGGGTGGAGCATCTGAGGCACTAGTGTGTGGACAATATTGATTTCTCGCAGAATCGAGTTTGTAGCGCATCCTCAGCGTTCTCCAAGACAAAGAATAAAGGACACAGTTTTGACATAGAATAAAGAAGACCATATTTTCTCAAAATCATTTAATCTTATAAAAAAGACCATATACGTTTTCTCATGAGAGACTTGTTGAAAACGTGATTTAACAAGAAAATAGTGTAAGATTGCATAGAATGTAAATGTTTCTAACAGCAACCACAGCAGCAACCATATTCTTTGCCTTGTTTCTTTCAGCAACCACAGCAGCCAGGAGAATCTTCTCTCATTTACCAATGAGATATTGTTTGAACATGCAACTCAAATTTAAATTTAAGATATAAATCAAAATGCATCTATAAGTTGTGATGTTCTTTGATACATAGTAGAGGTAACTAGAATTCTTCTACTTTGATCTCTTTGATATTTCCAAGAGGTGTTTGACTATTCTCTAGCCACATTTAGAAATGTATGAATGATAACTCCAACGAAAAAACTTTTGAAACTCTTACAAACAGGGATGATTTTAAGGATGGAAATTTATTTTAAAATGTAGAAACTTTGGCAAATCTTACTAATCCTTCATATGCCAACTATAAATGTTTGGCGATATTTTTGTAAAAATATTCAAATTTCTAAAGATTGTATATAGTTTTTCTAAAAATTTGGCGATTTTTAAGGTAAAATAATTTTATCCTATAGAATTTGGGCGAATTATTTTTAAAATAGTGAATCTCATTTTTGGAAAAACCATGGAAAATTAGCCCATGAGCGAAATTTAGCCCCTAAAATCATCCCTGCTTACAAACTGTTACAAAGAGGTGAGTGCCAGCATGGTGTTGTATAGCATATAAATTATACAAGGGACAGTGATCAATATCTTAGAGATGGGTGCCAATTTTTGTTTAGTTCCATATGTTTTGATGCTTACACAAAATTTGACATCATAGTCATAGTTTACTCTTGTAGTATTTTTTGTGGGGTTATATAAATTATTATTATTTTATTGATCTTGGATTTTCATTCAATTTTGGATGATTTGAATTGATTAATAATCGGACAAAACTTATAGATGTATCCTTCTTATATATGTATACAAATTATTAAGTAATTGTAATAGTCGTTCATTTTGATTTGGATAAAAAGATTTCCATAGTTATGCTCGAAAGATATGGAAAAAAAAAAAAAACTTGATAATTAAAAATAATGATTTTGTTAAAAAAAATTTGGAGAACTGCAAATACTTCTTCGATTAAATTTAAATAATAAAAAAATTAAATTAAATTAAAAAATAATAATAATAAATATCAGTGTTACTAAATTTATCTTCTTGAAAATTAGATGCGCTACCAGAGATTTTCGCTTTCCAAAGAGCCAATTAAATCGACAATTTTATAAACTAGGTTGCCTCTAATTCCATGAATCCAACCCTAAATGGATCTTGACACACAAAACCCTAAAAGGTGGAGAGAGAAATATATTTTATTAGCAGAACCCAAAGCATGTGAGTACACTTGTTTTTGGATCAATTAATAGGATGGCAGAGGAGCAATATAAATCAACAAGTGTTCTTTGCACATCAAAAAACCTCAACACTCATTTTATTTGAGTGGACACATGGAGACTTGGTAATCCATTGAATGCAACATAAGTTCCAAGCCCTGGGTTCTCAGCTAAACTTGGATGGGCGAGATCAAACCCCATGCATGTAGCCATTCAAAGATCGATTTTCCATGTAAACTTCCATTGCAATATTTCATGGAGCATGAGAGTTTCAGATATATAGGATGCTTATTCACTTAGTTATGAATGGAGCGAGGAGTAACTAGAAGAATTTCATGGTAGTGTTTGGCTTGATTCATAATATATTCATCTTGGTGGTCTTTGTTGCTATGGATTGAAATACCATATGGCCTAAAGAACGCTCATTTGCAGTAAAAAGTACCTACAGGACAGTCAAAAGCACGTCGCTTATCTGTGAAGACCGGAAAAATGCTTAGAACATATATTCCATAGATTGGTTTACAGGGAAGGGATTCCCAATGGAAAAAGAAAATGTCTCTAGGTGTTTCATATTTACACTAAAGTTTTGTAATACAGCCCAAATCCAATAGCAATGAGTAGTGGGAATATACTGTGGGATTTTATATCAAATTTCTCAATACATTGTTGTCTTGAAAAATATCCAAGAGATTTTCATGGCGAAGGATGGGATTATGGAGTAGAATTCAAGTGCATTCCTTTTGGAGAGATGATGATGGTGATCGATGTTGTTGAGCCTCAGTATTGTCTTGGAAACTTTGCATTCTCAATAATCCTGCACAAACAACAAAAGATGACACTTTTATTTTTAGTTTTGAGTAGTGAGTTTCAATGGAAAAAAGAACATACTGGAAAATACAAAGTAATTATGGTACCTCTGCTTTTGATTTTCCAAAATATTTTTGCAAAGAATGCTTCTGAGATCTACAGTAATGACCTATTGATCTTCTTATCAAACTAGAGGTCGGTCTTGTTTTCAGTGTTGTGCTACCCGAGATCCTTCCTTTACCCAAGCTCTTCCCTTGATGAGTAGGCCTGAGCACTTGTCCTCAATCGAAATCCCTAGCTTAGTGCATATATAGTAGGGCTCTTACGCGGGATCCTCTGATAGATAAGAATAATATCAAGGCCAAGTAGCAGTAGAACCCTAACATTGGAAGACTTGAGCATAGATCATTGTACTTCCTCTCCATCCATTGACAGTTCGGTGATATCACGAACAATTTCCTAAGTAAGGGGTAGAGATGATCAAGCCACATGAAATGCTTATGGGTAGGGGCAGACGGTTGAGCCACAAGAAATGCTACAGGTAATGCTTATGGTGTCTAAGGAGGTAAGTATTGTGTAATGTTTTTTGCACAGGCCAAAAAATTACTGTAAAACTGAAGGGGATTCTCATATACTTGTATGAAATACATGCATAGATAAAGAATAGATCTCATTAGAGAAACAACATAGAGATAGATATCCATGCAAAGATATCAAAAATTTCGAGATCGTGAGGCGAATTGGGAATTTGATAATGTACTCTACAACAAATGATGAAGAAGAAGAAGAGAAAATGAGGTAAGTGTTCTGTAAAAAAAAAATCACAAGCTAGAAATTGACTATATGCACATATGAAAATATATATCTCAAAATGATAAAATTTATCGACAGTTAGGATCAACAAACTTTTACAATGTGAAGAGGATGACATGTTGGGAAGGAAAATTGCACTAGAGGCATTGTATGCAAAGTGAGAGACGGTTACGTAGTTCCAGGGTTATGCAGTTCCAGGTAAAGATCAACCACAACAAAGAGAGATGGTTATGCAGTTCCAGGTAAAGATCAACCACAACAAAGAGAGAGTCAGTTAAGTAGTTCTAGGTAAATATCAACTAGCATTGGTTGAAGCAACAAAGTGATAAGCACATGTCGTCTCTTCGCTAGGATCCAAATACACTTCTAGATCTCCTTCAATTGCTTTAAAATCCATATGGTGATTCACTTTATTTCCTCCATTGATGGACACGAATTCTACATGGCCTCCATCTCTGTCATTTTGGACATGTAACAAACAGCTATGCCAAAAGACTATGGTATAATATGTAATAAATGTACGGTAAGGACAAACATTAAATGTTTGATGAATTTAAGCTAACGTCAATTCTACCATTAATCAACCTCACCATTATTCAGTGTAAATATATCATCAGTTTGTCAAAGTTTATTTAGTAAAAATTGTCGTTTGCCTTGATATAAGGCCAAATAAGCCCTTCAACTTCAAACTTTGGCTAAAAAATCAAATGTGAGTGTGAAAATTGTATAAGTTTATGAAAACTTTGGTTTAAAACAACAACAACTATTTAATTTGCGTGCAAGGTTAATACAAAAGCCATGAATCCATTACTATAGGCCATGTTGCCTTAAGGGAAAGGACTAAAAATAAGGATGGTTTCGCATGAGGCAATGAGAAAGAAGTAATGTAATGACGAGATTTGTGTTTGAAGCATAAGGAATTTAAATAATTTATTATCTAGATTCAATGTATATACAAGTTTAAGATGGCCATTATAAATTAAGCCTTGTATAATCTTTTTATAGACCAAGTTGAAGTTGTGGATTTTTTTATGGTTTTAATTTTTTTTGTTCATTTGAAATTCTCTATAGAATTTTTATGAGATAATAAATAGAATTTTGTTTATGTGAGATAATAAATGCTTTGATAAAGTGTGTTGTTAAGGCACTTTGTGATGTTAAAGTCACCGGTTCGAAACCTGCGGGGACAAAAAATCCAGCCATGTTAAGGGTTGTTAAGGCTCAAGCCAAGTGCGATACCCGGGTAATTTTGATGGCTTAGATGCCCCTGAGTCACAGTTAAAATAACAGACAAACTAGCAAACAAAAAAAATGTTTTTTTCATTTAATTAAAATAAACTCTATAAAATAAAATAAAATAAATTATAATGTATTTTAATTTTTTTTTAATAAAAATTCTATAAAACAAAATAAAATAAATTATAATGTATTTTGATTTTTTTTTAATAATATGTTATAATTTCTTAAAATAAATACTATGTAAATAATGGTTATTCATATATTTATATGTATATGAAGACATTTAAGTGAAGTATTTTATAAATGACTCATACTTATATGTATATGAAGACATTTAAGTGAAGTAATTTTATAAATGACTAATACATAATATATGTACATATATTATTTTAATATGTTAAAATTATATTATTTTAATATGTTAAAATTATAAATTTGAAAAATGAGAGATGATTTTTTTTTTTTCAAAACATTAAATGTTAAAATGATAAGATTTTGTTTAGAAACTTTGTAAATATATATAGCTTTTTATTTCAAATATATGATTTTTATATTTTAAATAAATTTCAAAAAATGTAATCTTGATTAATAATCAATACATGGTAGTATTTTTTTAAATTTATTTTCAACAAAAATTAAAATACATTAAAATTTCTTTTAAATATGAAAAAATATTTAAATATTAATTGTATACCAAAATAAACCTTTTGAATGATTAATAAAATATATAGTATTATATAAATGATTAATAAAATAATAGTATTATATAAATGATCAATAAAAAAGTGTAAATTTAACTATCAGCATTAACATAAGGTGAAAACAAAAATAATTTACAAAGAGTGAACACATCACAAGAATTTTAAATTTTTTTTTTTTTTTTTTTCGGGTGTAAGTGAGTGTAGGAATCTATATTATTGAAAATAATATGATACAAAAGGTGGATCTCCTAGTCTTCCTAGAAGGAAACCAGACCAGGGGGTCCCTAGTTGCACAAGTTGAAAGTAACGATGGATGGTTATGGTCTGGCACCAAGGGAAACCAGACCAGATCTTCCATGTTCAGTTGGAGAAAAAAGCATATACATAAAAGAAGAAACTAAAACCATATTCCTAAACCAGAGCGTGAAATATATCTGAGATAACTTGACAAAGTCTGGCATTACTACCTATAGACTACCAAATCATTGATCTGGAACTATGAAGTGTTTTTGCACTTGGGGGTGCTCCTTCCCGCCATCTGCCTGGCTCTTGTTATCTTCCTTCTGTGAGGTCGTGCAAGTCTTCTTGATTTGAGCTGGCACACCGTGTCCATCGACATGTGTGATGTCCATGTGATGGGCATAACGTAGGTAGAGGTGGAACTGGGATGCCAATCGCTCCAGCTTGCATTTTTGGTCCTTCTCTACCCCTACTAGGAGTTTGATGATAGTTTCTAGATTGTTGATGCGATGCAATGGATATCAATAATATTATTAGAAATAAACTTGTTTCAATGTTGGCCAACATATAAAATATTATTAAATCTATTTAGTGCAAGCAAGCATATAATGTTAACAAAGAACCTATTATTGAAGTGTTGATTAGTTGATATGACTTTGTGATAGTTTTTGTTTTTAGTAAAAATGTGAGCTTTGAATCACATTTTTAACATAACATAGAATAATTTGTGTATGTTTGACAAATAGATTGTATGTTTAACAAAATGAATAATGTATTAGTAAGCATATGAGAGATTAAAATTTATAATTTTATCAATTAAAATTTAAGATAATCTATTTTAAATGAGTTTACACGATTATGGCCTATCTACTTTGATTCAAAAGGTGATGATAGTTACAATATAAAAAAATTGAATTTATGTGAATATAGTTTTTTTAAAACATTTCTCATATATAGTAAATTGGATGGAAATATTTATCACACAAGTAAAAAAAAATTCATATAATATGCAAACAAAATATAAAATTTAAACTCTTAGAACTATTATGAAATAAAATATGTTGAAACATATTAAAGTATTTATATTAATGAGTTAAACTATCTAAATGCAAAATATTATTAGTTGTTTATAAGACATGCCAAAAATGTATAGTTATATATAATAATAATCCAAACATTAAAAAATAAATTATTTTATTTAATTACATTAAATGTTAAATTAGGAATTCAAATTATCTAAATATATAAAATATTTTGAAATTATATTTTTGCGGTTTTGAATGGGAATAATACTTTTCTGTTGTTTTGAAGGAGATATTTTATTTCTAACATTTTATATATGTGGTTTTGAACGGGAAAAATACTTTTCGGAAATTATTTTTGGTTTCTTCAACCGGTTGAGCAATTGGACATGTGAAATGAGGTGAGTCACTTTTTACTTTGATTCAATTTTAATTTAAAATATATCTATAATCTATTCACTTAAAGAGATTTAAATATATATTTTTTATTTTTTATTTTAAGTTTCATAAGTAAAAGTTGATTTGAGAGATAAAGAATCCAAAATAATAATTGTTACATTTTTTTCTCTTCTTTTCAATATGAGCACTCCACCACCTATTCCAAAAACTCAGCCTAACAGGGGGAGGCCCCCAAAAATCACCCTAGAGATCATTTACAATTATATGGAATCAGTAGAAAAAAGGAGACAGGAGAGATGCCAAATTCCAAATAGAGTTAGAAACATTAGAAAAAAGGACAAAGAAAGAGATGTAAAACTTCAAATAGAGGTAGAGGCAATGATTGATAAAAAAATTAAAGATACCATTCAAACTCAAATAGAGGATAGATTCTTAGGGTTCAAGAGTGAATTGCAGACAATGAAGGATAGGATTCAAGAAATGGAAAAACATAAACAATCAACCCAAGAAGGAGGGGTTGAAAAAAATCACAACTTGAGAGATAGGATTAAAGATGTAGAAGAAAAACTAACCAACAATTTGACCCTCAGTAATATGGAAAACAAATTGGATATCAAACCCATCAAAGAGGAAATGAATAAGCTAATCGAAATGGACCATGAGAGTAACAAAAGAGCCTTGAACCTCATAATTTTGGGTATAAAATAACAACAAGAGGAGGATACGCTACCAATAGTAAAAGAAGAATTAATTAATAAATCACAAATTGATACAACTTACCTCATAGAAGCAAAGAGGCTAAGAAAAATAATTGATCACAAAGATAGGTTGATCTGTGTCAAAATAAGTTGTAATGACCATAAATATAGCATACTTAGTAAATCTCTGAGCTTAAAAGGGTCGGGAATATTTATAAATGAAGACCTCATTCCCGAAGACCAAGCTAAATTAAGGAAAGAAGTTCAAAAGGTAAAAGAAGTTAGGAAAGAAGGAAAATGGGAAATAATTAGAAATCGAAAAGTTATTGTTAGGGATAGAGACCAGAAGGATAATAATAAATAGTAATTTGGGACACTCAGGATCCTTTTTTGGAACCATTGTGGCTTTCCATGGGGCAAAGGTCCTATGATAAATTAGATCCCGAGTAATATTGATATTATCTGTATAGTTGAAACTTGGGAGCATGAGGAGTCTAAGGTCCCTAACATAGAAGGATTTGTCTTGTGGTCAGCATGGAACAAAAAATCCCATTGTAGAGGGATAGGAGACATAGCTTGTTACATTAGAAAGAGCATTTCTCCTCACATTCAACGTCATAAGATTGACCCTCTCAATCAGTACATTTGGATAGAAATTTCAAACACCAATGCTAAGAAGATGTATATAGCAATTTCATATTTTGCACCTATTAATTCTACTTTTTATAAGAAAAACAATCTAGATAACAATTGTCCCTATAATAATTTAGAACAAGATATTTATAGTTTGAAAAATGAAGGTAATATCCTCCTGCTAGGAGACTTTAATGTTAGGACTGCAACTAAACAAGTTACTCTTTTAAGTAATGACTACAACCATAATCCTTTATGGCTAGATGAGGACCTTGTTTTATCTAATAGCTACAAAAGAAGCTCTAAAGACCTAATTGAGAATTTGTTTGGTATTGAGTTGGTCAAGCTCTGCAACTCTCAAGACCTAATAATTTTCAATTGAGTAATGAAATGGACAAAATCCAACCATATGACTTGTATTCATGGGCCAGGTAGTAGTGTTGTAGATTATGTGATATCCGATATCCCCATTTCCAACCAAATATAAACTTTTGACCTTTTAAATGACCATGAGCCTGACTCTGATCATAAACCTTTAACCCTAACTCTAAACTTTTCCATGCATAGGAGCACCATTGAAGAGAATTCTAATAATCAAAGGAATTTGCAATTTGACAAAAGTAAAGTTGACATTTTCTTAAAGGATTTAAATAGTAAATTAAATTTCCTAACTCATAAGGACAACATTGAAGAACTCTATCATAATTTTACAACTACCCTTTCTGCTTCTATTAACAAGTTACCTTTCGAGGTGTCCTATAAAAAGAATAATAGAACGATCAACCCTTGGTATGATAAAGAATGTAAAATTTATAGGAAATCCATTAGGGATGATTCTAATGAGTCCTTAAAAATCAATAAGATCAATACGTACAAAGCCCTAATTAAAAGGAAAAAAGGGTACTATATCAATAAAAGGCCAGAGCAACTTTCACAACTATATAAGTTGGATCCTAAGAAGTTTTGGAGCCAAATTCTAAAATGCAATACTAAAGAAAATAATAGGATTCCCTTAGGGGAATGGAATTCCTACCCTAAAAGTCTTTATGAGTTCCCTAATGCCATGGACACCATTCCTATTGTCCCTATAAAGGAAGAAGTTTTTTCTTTAGATGACATAGAGTTCGGGGTTAAGCAGCTTGCAAATGGGAAAGATAAGGACATTGAAGGCTACCAAGCTGATATTTTTAAAATCGAAGGGCCAATCCTTATCCCTCGCATACACAAGCTCTTCAATTTAGCAGTCAAGCAAGGCTTCCCTAAATCCTGGATGCAAAGCCTCATTGTTCCTATTTTTAAAAATGGGGATAGAAACATTCCCTCTAATTATAGGACCATTATGATTAGTCTGATTAACCCAAACTTTATGGAATTATTTTGGAAAAGAAGATTAGTCTTTGGATAGAAAGTCACGGTAAAAGAGCTAAAGGTTGGGTCGGGTTTAGGATATATCATTCAATTGTGGACCATATTTTTACCTTTAGGATCATTGCAGAGGAGTTCCACAATACTAAAACCAATATTTTTTGTTGTTTTGTTGACTTTAGAAAAGATTTTGACATGGTTCCTAGGAAAAACCTTTGGAATATGTTGGAAGAGATAAAAGTGCCTCTCGAGTTGAGGGATGCTGCAATAAGGATGTATGAGAATGTTATTTATAAGTTTAAAAACACTAAGGGCTGGTCAAAAGAGATTAACTACAATATCATAGTCAAACAAAGTTGTCCCTTGTCCCCTACCCTCTTTGGCATAATCATTGACAAGTTAGAAGATTGCTTGGAAAAAGTAGGTTGTGTCGGCCCTACTCTCACTGGTATAGTCATCAATATTATTCTTTATTCCGATGATATCGTTCTTATGGAAAGGATTCCCCGTGATCTTGAAAACCAACTAAGAATCCTCAAGGATTTTTGCTCCAATATGGGTATGATTGTTAATACTAATAAGACTAAGGTCATGATTATTAAATCCAATAAGATCCCTTATGATGCCTTCATATATGACAAAAACAACTTGGAGGAAGTGACTTCATACAAATATCTTGGAATTGATATTCACCACAAGCTCAATTGGAATTATAGCATTGAGAAAAGGATTATTGGGGGATGGAAATATTATTATGGGCTTGAAAACAATTGTAAATCAGTTGATCTTTGGAGTTTGGATAAGAAAAATCTCCTCTTTGTGACTCTTGTAACACCTGTTATTCTTTATGGATGTGAAGTCTAGGTATGTAGTATCTCTTGTGAATCCTGGAGAAAGATAGAGAAAATACAAAAGAATTTTATAACCTATAATCTCAAAATTAAAGGAAATACGCCCTATCCCATCCTCCCTCTTAGAAACAAGCCTCTCCCCCATTGAGAGCATGGCTATGACCAGATAGTTATTGTATAAGAACAAGTTAAACAACATGGAAGACATGATGATTCCTAAAATTTCTTCAAAATCAAGTCATAACCACCATGGACTCAAGAGAGGATGGCATAAAGATGCTCGATCTTGGATAAACTATTGGGGAATCATGGAAGACACTATTTTGCAAAATAAAGATACTATTAAAAAAAACGTCAAATAAAAATTTAAGAAGAAAATGTAGTGTGATAAAGAGTTAGAGGAAAAAGGAAAATTAAGGTATTATAAGGATGTAATCAACCCTAATCTAGAAGATCAAAATTATCTATATGTTTTTCCAAGTGTAAAGAAAAAATAAGCATTGCTAAGATAAGAACAAATTCTCACGAGCTCCATAGTGAAACTGTTGGACACACCGACCACACTTAGAGGGGGGGGTGAATGAGTGTGGGGATATTTTTCAAAAATTCCCCTTCACAAAACTCCTAAGTTATAAATCATGATTTATTCATCACTTATTACTATCATTTATAGCCAGTCAAATGTGAACATACATCAGCAACATATATCATCAATAAGTCATCATCACAAGGAACACAAAGAACATAAGATGTATGAACAATTTTCTTTTTATTATGGACTACAATCCTTGGGTTATCATCAACAACTGAATAGAGTTACAACTCCACAAGAGCACCAGCTCTATAATGCAAGACTTAGCTTACACAACTCAGCACCAACTGAGAAGAGGAATAAATCCTCGACAGATACCAATCTGTCAACACGTACATGACCTGTCAGTAGTGTAGCATGCGTATGTATGCGCCCTACCAGTAGTAAAACTCACATATGTACGCAGCATTTCTATACTACAACTTGCGTATGACTTTTGATTTACTTAGGATTTTCTCTTTATGACAAATTGAGATCCTCTGCACCCTTCAGCCACATTCACTTATGTCTTTCACTGTCCAATATGAACCATAATCAATAACAATAGATCCATACTCTCCAACAACTTTCTCATGCTCCTCAACCATACAATATGAATGCTACTCAATCATGTATAAGCAACAAGTATACTATGGCAGTCATATCAGTACCGAAACATAACATTGTTGCTCACTCCATCAACTAACACAAACCAAATCACAACAGACATACCAAGAATGCTTCAAGCATTCACCATACAATATGAAAGAGTATCCATCAAGACAACTATGTAACCATACCAGAGTTTCTATGGTAGATCTGAGCCCATAGAATGCAGATCTAAAACTTGCTTCAGCCATTAAGAACTTGGCACCAGCTCACACTCAAGTCTTCATGACTTCCATCAACTATACGCCCTATGCCTTCCTTCAGCCTGTGTATGTACGCGCTCAGACTCACTGCATCCTGCGTATGTATGCTCTCTGGTCCACTGCTACTCGTGTACTCCTTCAGAAACTAGGGTTTATGAACTTCCAAAAATTTCATCATCAATATCTCAGACTTACAAAAACTTTTATGCATCCATGTGATCCTCCAGCCACTCTCTCTCTCAGAATAGATCTTCAAGATATGCTCCAAATATTATTTCATAAGAGACCCTTGCCTCTTATTTATACTCTCCAAGTAGCTTCCTTATAAGCATATTCTAGGTCACTTTGTCCACATAGCCACTTTGTCCATATTGTCACTTCTGTCCAACTTTTCCCAATTTTCCACTTATCCATGTATCTAATAGCCACTTGATCACTTAACCCATTTTCCTTATTTTTAGGGTTAACCACTTTCCATAATTAGAAATTTCTCCATTGGCTTTATTATTTAAATAATCTTCCTTGACTTTGTCACTTCACTTTATTATTTAAATAATCCTCCTTCTTTTGCAAGTAATTTGACTCCTTTGACCTTTTGGGGCTTTAAGTCAACATATGAGGGTCCTTCAACTTCGTAAGGTTGTAACTCTCAAACTGTGAGGATTTATGTGACATTCCACATACCACCGGAAATGGAATGACAAGCACTATCCATGTAGGATAGTTTCACTGAAAAATTCACTAATATTCATCTCATTATTCCACAATCAAGCATGGGTTCCCTAACCATACTTCTAGGATAACTCATCCACAAAGCGTCTTCCCATGAGGGATTTCACCATAAGGGGACCACTTTGGAGTTCATCCATTTGTACTTCATGTCAAGACAATAATGAGTCATCTTTACATCAATCCAACTAGGCATCATATATCAATGAAACCACATCGATGCATCATATATCAATGACAACTCTTTGACCTATATTCATCTATGCATGACATCATATGACTGTGATTCCACTTGACATCATTCCATTTAAATCAAGGATAATACATATTACATCAATATGCTATGACAGGACATTGTTCCTTTGACATCAATCATCAATCACTCAATCCTTTGACATCAATCATTTGACATCAATGACAACATGATCCAATAATCTCCCCCTTTGGCATTGATGGCAATACCAACATTGATGTCAACACCAATTACTAATGGAAACATGTAGACAAGGAATTTCTCTACATCAATAGTCATCTCAATCACATCAATGTGACTATATCTCCCCCTTTGACATCAATGGCAAAGGGTAGTTCTCTCCTTGGGGTTGTTGCCCCTGCCTAGATGCCTTGATCTTCCTCTGAAAAATATCTCCCTTTTTGAACAAGGATATCATTCTGATGTAATGTTGCAATCATATTTCTCATGCTCCCCCTGTGACCATCGATCCCCCTAGAACTATGCCTTTGTGTTCTTCTCCAAGTATAGAGCTCCTTTTCAAGTATTTATCTTTGCATCTAATAATTTTTTCCTCCTGGAATCATTGGAAGAAGAATGAATCCCCCTATGGGTATGTCTCCCCCTATCTTCTCTGCAATATGAACAATATGCTACCACTACAATATGCTTTTGCTACAAATGCTACTGCTCAACCAGAACATAGATCAACCACTCTTTCTATGAAGATCCTTGGACCTATCCATGCATCAAACTCGTTCCATGCAATACATCGTGAAGCAAAAGATATGTCAATCAATGAAATTGAGAATCATGAAAAAAACATCAACCAAGTACATATTGTGCCAAATCGTGTGCCAACATTGCACAACACCTGTGTACATCAACCATGTACATAAATACCATACAGTATACCATAATATATCACCAGTGGAGTGCCAATCATACTGCTTGTAAGTGCCTCAAAAAATGTACCAAATGTGTACCAAACATGCATCTATGACTCATCAATGACGTACAACATGACCACCTCATCAACTCATCAACTACATGTCCCAATATGTAGTCCATTTATATTCCAAATGCATGCACCAAGATATTCAATAAATATGCTTCCAATAATACATCATAAGATATATCAATGAAACTCAAATATGTACCATCCATGTACCCCAACAGATCAGCTTCAACCTCCATTCACTACAGCAAATACTAAGCATCCAAAAAGTAATGGAAGTGTGCCTCAATAGATCAATGACATCTGTAACTAGTATCATCATGATAAATCTCATAACCAAAGTTCCATTTATTCACTATCACAACCAACATTGTTCTTCAACAGAAAAATGTCTCAATCCACACTCTAGGGTTAGTACCATGCATCCAAGATAGTCTTTCAATACTCAACCATATGTCACCACCATACATACATCAATCATGTATGCCAATATGTAATCATGAAAACATGCAACAAACAATTCCAGGCCCTACAACAAACCATGTCAGACCCTGCAACAAAGAGTTATACCATCATACCTTGCTGCAACTTTATGCATAGCCTTTTTCCCAAGGATTTACCATAGATACACGACCTGCTGCACAGACAGCTCATGTATGTACGCAACATATTCATAGGTCATCTTGCATATGTACGCGACTGTTACCATTGTATCCCGCGTATAATTCTGAAGATGACAAACTTGAGCTTCCCTTAAGGCTACCATTCTGCTCTGGTTGTTGAGTCTTCTTTACCCACTTTTGAAGGTGTCCCTGCTTCTCAAAACTTGAGCTCTGAGCTTCCATCTTTTCAAAAATGTCTTCCTTCGTAACTTCATGCCTTCTTCTAGTCATGCTATATGAAGTCCTCATCATGGAATTTCTTCTTTTGTTCTAGATCCACTACAGTTGTAGCATCTCACGATGTGACAATGAGCAGCAATGTGTCCTACTTGATTACATCTCCAACATCTTAAGGTGTTATGAAATCTTTCATTATCTCTCCTTGCATACAATTTTCACTCCAAATCCTTGTGACCATATTCATTACATGAGTAACAGTGACCATGAAAAACATTTCCATACCTTTTCTTTGGTGTCCATCTTGAAGGTGTCTTGAATTTTCTTTGAGATGTAAAGATGGCTTCTTGATGTCCGCCTTGCTTTGTCCTTTCCTTCCCTTGTGTAGATGTATGACTTGCAACATTATTTCCATCCTTTGAGAGTGAGGGACTTACCTCATGCTTCTTTGAGGTGCTTTCTTCAACATGTGCATCTTCTTTCTTGTATCCAAGACCTGATTTATAATTTGGTGATCTTTGACTATCCAAGATCTCATAAAAGATTGTTGAGTTATTCAAGAATTTGTTGGACTTCTCTACTTTCTTTCTAATATCAACTACTTCAGCTTCCAACTTATGACATGAGTCTTCCTTTTCAATTACTTGATTCTTTAATAGTCCCTCTATTCTTTTGGCTTCTTCAACTTGGGTCTTGAGATGGATATTAACTTCAAGACTTTTGCTAATCTCATCATCTACCTTCTTATTTTCTTCTATTTCATTATTTATTCTTTTTAACTCTTCTTCTTTTTCTTCTAATAGAGTCTTTTTACTTTCTTCTTGTTCCTTGAGCATTTCCTTTAACTTCAAGATATGTCTTTGATTCTTTTTAAGAAAATTTTAGTGTTATCAGAAAGATAGTTATATTCTATGTAGAAATGGTCATAGTTGTATTCATATAGACCCCATTCAACTTTCCTTTTAAGATTTGATAGTTATTCTTCTACCTTTTCCATGGGATAACCATTATCTAACTCTACACATACTATCTCTAGGTTTTCTTCTTCACTTGTAGAGAAATATTCAACATCATCACATTTTGAAATATTGCAATCGGGGGTTTTTGGAGATTCTTTACCTTCATTGATCTTGTCTTCAAGGTCTTCCTTTTTGCCAATATCATCATATTTAGAATCATTGCAAATAGAGGATTTTGGAGATTTTTTACCTTCATTGTTCTTGATGGAGTTGTCATCAAGATCTTCCTCCTTGCTTTGGTATGTCTCCTCTAGCTTTAGCCATAGATCCTTGGCGGTAGTGCATTGTCCCATGCTCTCTTTGATAGAACTTGAGAGTCCACTAAGAATGGTCTTGAGAGCCAATGCATCATTCTTATTTTCTTTCCTTTGAGCTACAAACTTTGACTTGTTCTTCAAAGGAACTGATCCACCAATAGTTTCCTTCCAAATACCCGCTCCTATTTCCTTCAAGTGCACTTTCATTTCTATTCTCCATGTAGAATATTTTTCCTCATCAAGGATTGGAACTTCATCATCCATTTGTGTGTCCATGGATCTCCTCCAAGATTGTTAAGGCTTATAGTGAAGGCTCGCTTGGATACCAATTGTTGGACACACCGACCACACTTAGAGGGGGGGTTGAATGAGTGTGGGGCTCTTTTTCAAAACTTCCCCTTCACAAAACTCCTTAGTTAGAAATCATCATTTATTTATCACTTATTACTGTCATCTATAACCATTCAAATGTGAACATACATCAACAACATATACCATCAATAAGTCATCATCACAAGGAACACAAGATGTATGTACAATTTTCATTTTATTACGGACTACAATCCTTGGGTTATCAGCAACAACTGAATAGAGTTACAACTCCACAAGAGAACCAGCTCTATAATGCAAGACTCAACTTACACGACTTAGCACCAACTGAGAAGAGAAAGCAATCCTCAACAGATACCAATCTGTCAATAGGTACGTGACCTATCAGTAGTGCAGCACGCATATGTACATGCCCTACCAATAGTAAACCTCGTGTATGTACACGGCATGTGTGTACTACATCCTGCGTATGACTTATGAGTTGCTTAGGATTTTCTCTTTATGACAAAATCAGATCCTTTGCAGCCTTCATCCACATTCACTTATGTCTTTCACTGTCCAATCTCAACCATAATCAATCACAACACATCCATACTCTCCAACAACTTTCTCATGCTCCTCAACCATACAATATGAATGATACTCAATCATGTATAAGCAACAAGTATACTATGGTAGTCATATCAGTACTGAAACATAAGAGTGTGGCTCACTCCATCAACTAACACAAACCAGATCACAACATCCATACCAAGAATGCTTCAAGCATTCACCATACAATATGCAAGAGTATCCATCAAGACAACTATGTAACCATACCAGAGTTTCTATGGCAGATCTGAGCCCATAGAATGCATATCTGAAACTTGCTTCAGTCGTTAAGAACTTGGCACCATCTCACACTCAAGTCTTCATGACTTCCATCAATTGTACGTACTTTGTCTTCCTTCAACCTGCGTATGTACGCGCTAAGTCTCACTATAGCCCGCGTATGTACATTCTCTGGTCCACTGATGCTCGCGTACTCTTTCAGAAACTAGAGTTTTTGAACTTCTGAAACTTTCTTCGTCAAGATCTCAGACTTACAGAAACTTTGATGCATCCATGTGATCCTCCAACCACTCTCTCTCGGAATAGATTTTTAAGATATGTTCCAAAGATTATTTCATAAGAGACCCTTGCCTCTTATTTATACTCTCCAAGTAGCTTCCTTAGAAGCATCTTCTAGGTCACTTTGTTCACATAGCCACTTTGTCCATATTGTCATTTATGTCCAACTTTTCCCAATTTGCCACTTGTCCATGTATCTAATAGCCACTTGATCACTTAACCCATTTTCCTTATTTTTAGGGTTAACCACTTTCCATAATTAGAAAGTTCTCCATTTTCTTTATTATTTAAATAATCTTCCTTGACTTTGTCACTTCACTTTATTATTTAAATAATCCTCCTTTTTCAAGTACTTTGACTCCTTTGACCTTTTGGGGATTTAAGCCAACATATGATGGTCCTTCAACTTCGTAAGGCCATAACTCTCAAACCGTGAGGAGTTATGTGACGTTCCACATACCACTGAAAATGGCACGACACGCACTATCCATCTAGAATAGTTTCACTGACAAATTCACTAATATTCATCTCATTATTCCACAATCAATCATGGGTTCCCTAACCATACTTCTAGGATAACTCATCCACAAAGCGTCTTCCCGTGAGGGATTTCACCACAAGGGGACCACTTTGGAGTTCATCCATTTGTACTTCATGTCAAGACAATAATGAGTCATCTTTACATCAATCCAACCATGCATCATATATCAATGAAACCACATCGATGCATCATATATCAATGACAACTCTGTGACCTATCTTCATCTATGCATGACATCATATGATTGTGATTCCACTTGACATCATTCCATTTACATCAAGGATAATACATATTACATCAGTATGTTATGACAGGAAATTGTTCCTTTGACATCAAACTTTTGACATCAATCATCAATCAATCAATCATTCAATCTTTTGACATCAACCCTTTGACATCAATGACAACATGATCCAACAATGGGCATTGTTCAATTCCTAAAACGTCATGGGATGAACGAGTGTGTCACCTTTGTGACACTAAGAAGGTTGAAGATGAAAAGCACTTTCTCTTAGATTGTCTAGCCTATACCCAAATTAGATCTCATTTTCAAAATAGTTGTCACACTACCAACCTTCCTAACCTCTTAACTCAACAAAAGCATGGTGATCTTGGAAAGCTTCTCTTAATGTTTTTCGAGCACAGAAACAAAATTCTAAAGAATCACAAGTAATCACTTACCCTCTTAAGCTCTAATAGACCAATTCGGTCTTAGTGGACGTTAATCATCATCATCATCATCATCAATATAAATGTCTATATTTTATTTAACTAAGTATAAAACGAGTGATCATTTATAAAGGAATCCAATTTAAAATAATTATGCAATTATGAATTTTACAAAATATAAATCTATAAATATATTGTATACCAATAATATAAATGTATTAATAAAATTTAATTATAAATTATATATAATGAATTAATATAAATCATTTATTTTTGAATTCATAAATATAATTCAAATTAATATTATACTTTATTTATTATAAAGTAATATCCGAATCGTTTTAATTTTTTTAAGATTTTTGTTTTAAGAAA
Source organism: Picea engelmannii (assembly GCA_009831015.1). Lineage (NCBI taxonomy): Eukaryota > Viridiplantae > Streptophyta > Pinopsida > Pinales > Pinaceae > Picea > Picea engelmannii. Next base: position 743,165 of record ML781317.1, on the reverse strand, counting down.
TATATATATATATATATATATATATATATATATATATATATATATATATATATATATATATATATATATATATATATATATATATATATATATATATA
>ML781317.1:682698-733782 GCA_009831015.1 Picea engelmannii | reverse complement strand
TTGTTAACCCTTGTTAGCTCAATGTCACTTTCTGAATATAACACATGTGACTAGAGTGACCTCTAGTAACCCTGTTTACCCCTCTTTGGCCCTGGCTATAGTCTAACGGGGTGGTTTAGACCATTAAGCCTCCTTTTCTGGAGAACCTATTTGGAAAGGGACATTACATCAATGGTAGTAATTACATATGTATTCTTACAATTATCAATCATACAATGATGAAGAGAATGTAAGCATGGTCATTTAGCTATTTTGAAATTCAACTCTTCCACTTGAGGATCCATAAAAAAATGTTGAGAAAACTTCAAAATGTAAAATAAGAATATTTAATATCATAAAATAGTCTACATATAAAATAAAAATATTCATAAATTTTATTATCACGTGCAACAAATTTATGATATAATGAAAAACAAAATATTCAATTATAAGTTATGTAACGATTCTCTTATTTTTTTAAATTCATCTCTGTAACTTTTCAACCCTATTTTGATCTCTTGAACCAGTAATGGCAGCCCCCGCTCAAGGAGGAGTCGCCCCCTCTTTCTAAAATATAGTGGCTGGCAGCAGTCAATCTCCCCAAACCCCTGCCCTCATTCCTGACACCTCAAGTTCACCCAACCCAATGGAAAAGGAACAGAAAAAGGAAGCTAAGGAAACTCTGATAAGCTCATAATCGCTCCCAACTCATAACCATCATAACCCGAAAGTCGACAAGAAAATACCATTGACTTGTGTTAGCACTGAGAGTCACCCTCAGATTGCAAGAGGATAATCCCATCACCCATCAAAGAGGTTTGTAAATGTATATTAATAATAAAAAGTCAAATGGACAAAACTCAGCATAAGAATGTTTTAACACAGAAAATATGGGCTAGTATGCATAAGAAAATGAGGTTTTGATTAACTTCAGTTAGTGGTTTGAGGATAAAAGTGAGTGGATGGAAGACTTATTGAGGAAGGTGGATAGGTCTTCTATAAGCATCAGACCTTCTAGCAGCTAGGTGAAGAAAACTCATTCACAATAACTTCTTGAACTAAAGTTAAAACACTGAAAAACATTCACATCAACATTATAATCAAACATCCATTATAACAAAACCACAACATCTCATAAGGATCATCCAATAATGAGCATTTCAGAGTAATAAGAAACAAGATGATTAAAAGAGTCTGACTTCTATTAATCAAAATATCTCAGGTCTCATAGATAACCAGAGAACAACTCTGCTTAGTCAAATATTACAAAATAGGGAGATCTGCTCCACCATTCGAACCCAACATATCATTCATCTGATGTATTTATAACCAAAACAATAGACAACATCTTGAGGTTCGAGTTGGCCTTCCTATCCTAGGATTCTCCACAAAAAGATACTAGTCTAACATCTATACAAGTGGATCTAACAAACTACTAAAATCAAGGAGCTTGTTGGCAACAACTCTAACAAGATATGAATGACATGTTTTGTTGTTGTTTAGGCGCATATTCTCCAGTGATATGTGTCCTCCAAGCCTGTGTGTTGAGCTCCATCTACCATCTATTTATCATTGGTTCCCTCCAAGTCATCAAATCCAAGAATAATCAACGAACTCAAAACTGTTGACTGCAACAGCCAGTTCGTAGCATCTTTTCATAGCGCACTGGTAGAAAATTCCGTAGCGAACCCCTATGTAAAATTGTTCTGCAAACGATTTTGTAGTGCATTGTCTAAAAGATTCCCTCGCAACCTCTTGTAAAATTTATCTGTAGATTATGTAGTGCCCATTTGTAAAACTGCTATGTAGACTCCGTAGCGCCCATGCCACTCTATGTCTCGCTAGGTGATTCCATACTTCCTTCGATAGAACAAATACAGAATAGTCTGTGTGGATGATTTTGTAGCATCAAGCGCTACAAAGTCTCTGTGATTTTTTTATGTCATGCAACAAATCCTAAAAAACACAAATTCTTAGTAGATGGACTATGAGCCTGTAGATGCCTCTAGTAGGTGAAAATATAATATTTCCTTGAACACTTCAAGCTTGCAAAAACTAATCACCCTCAATTGTAGGAGAACTTCCCTATGTCACAACAACAACTCTTTCTTTTGCAAGGGCACTCCTCTCTACTGTAGGGGAATTTCTTTCTATTGTAGTTTGTGCTAGAACATTTAAGTTCCTCTAGGCTAGATCATCCTTAAAGGAATGCAATTCTTCTTTGAGATTTTTGTTATGGGACTGAATGCTTCTGTTTTTCCTATACAGAGTCTTAAGTTTCCTATGGGGAGGAAAGAATATTCTTGTTGTAAACCTAGCCAAATCAAGGGTTTCATTATACATATCCATGAGCTTCTTCATCTTCCTCATCTCAATCAATCTTTCTCCCTTTAAACAGAAAAATTCCTTCCTTGCATCCCTGAGTTTTCTGATCAATCTCTTGAAAGTGGGATTATTAGGAGGAGTGTTGATGTTTATGAATTCAACAGGCTTCTCAGTGACTTCACCCTTAACTTTGTCTTTCTTCTTAACAGAATCTTTGGTCATGACCTCAATAGGCTTCCCAACAGTGTCAATTTTACCTTTAACTTTCTTTGGGACTAAAGCCTTGGGTATGACTTATGTTTCAACAACTTCCTTGTGGGTTGATGATCTAGTGAAACACCTTCTAATTCTAGTCTTAGTTGTTGTAGCAGGTGAAGGAAAATGCAATTTTTTCCCCTTTTTGGTTGTGGTTTTGGCTGATGAAGGAACTTCCTCTAGTTCAGGTGCAAGCTGAGGTGAAAATTATCTTTGTGGGAAGTGATGTACCTCCCTCTCTTATTCTTCAACTTCCTTAGGAGTTTCTTTGTCTTGGGAAATAGGTTTTCTCTTTCCCTTCTTGCTTGTTTCTGCTTGATCAACACTACTAGCTGGAAAAGGGATAAGCACCCTGGATTGAGGGGTGGAGGCTATATCTAACTGCAGATTTGTAGAGGCAATGAATTGTTCCCAAGTAAGGTTTATCTTCTTCAATTCCTCCATTACAAGCATCCTGATTAACCCAAAGTGGAAAAGACTAGTGTCCATGGCCTTGGACTTCGCTTGGACCCTATCATCCATCTTTCCCACACTTCTAAATAGATAGAAAGGGACATTCATCAAATCCTTTCCTTTGAAGTGTATAAAGAGCCTAATGTGATACTGGTATATCATGTTGAATATTCCCTAACATGTAAAATATCTTTGAATAACTTTTAACATTTTTTCAAAGCCCTCAACCAAGTGGATCCTAGATACTCCCTTGGAAAAATTGTCTTTCTGATAATCTGGCTTGAGGAAATCCTTAGAAAAGGTTGCATTGAGAGTCATGGATTTGAACCACCTCTCACCAGTATTGGGTATCTCAGTGGTTGTTGCAATATTGTCCTTAGATACCTTCAACTCAAGGTTTCCTACCTTGGTCTTAGTTCCATCAAAGTTTAAATAAAATTGCCTTGCTACTTCAGGGTGTCCCCTCTGCATGTTTTGATAGAAAGATAGGAAACCAACCCTTTGAAAAACCTCCTTGATCATAGGATCAGCATCAAATAGGTGCATTTCAGAAGGCTCAGTCCTAACCACACTCCCATCCTTGTGAGATTTCTTCTGTTGAGGTGTATCCATCGATAGAAGCAGGAGGTCAAAAACTGCAATGCTATGAGATGGTAAGAAAACCAAACAGATACAAAAAGTATTTTAAGTTTTGAAAGGTGATCATTATCTGGTCTTTCAGGGCTTTTCTTCAATTCACCTTTAGATTAATAAGAGACTAGTTTGATGACTGAGATTGAGGTAAAAATATCCTTTGAAAAATGATATGCAGGGAGATTGCGCTTGTTCAAGTTGTAGACTCATATCAAGCCACCATACAGGGTCATCCTCGTTCTAAGGCAAAGGCTCTTAAGCATTCACTGCAAATGGACTTTGAGATGAAAATATAGGATAACATAGTCCATGAAGAGAGCTAATGTTGGAACTGTGAGCCTAGAAGATGGCACTATTTTTACACAGAAATTGAAAACTATGGAACAGGGGATCCGTAGTGCAGTTTTGGCGGCAGTTTCTGTAGCGTAGTATGGACAACCTGAGCCAAGATGATAAATGGGCATTCAAAGATCTGAAGAAACTTGACTCGATTCCAGTGGAGGAAAATTTCAGTATGAAAATGGCTATGGATTTTGTGGCAGCAGAGGTAAAAAGGTTGGTAGGTGGGAGAAATTGTATTTTGCAGTGCCAAGTGCTACCCAAAGATAAGACAAGAAAACCTTAATGATCTCCAACAGATATTGGATGGCTCACGAAGTACCTGGACATTGTAGCTTGATAATGCTTGGTCTGCAGTAAGCCAAGATTCTTTTACAACCACCTCGATCTCCAATACACCTCAAATAGTTAATTATGTAGCATAATCCATAGCTCTGTCTAAACTAGTAGTTTTAGCAACGTCGAGCTAGGAGTAGGATTTCAAATTTGGGAAACAATTAGAAATTCATAAATGACCAAATCACGATATTCCTTTTGAAGACAAGGGTGTTGAAAACAATAAAATACATGACATCATCTCCATAATGGGGAATGATGGTAAAGATGGAGACTGTACAAAGATGTGCTATGAAAACGCCTAGTGAGTTGGAAGCGTCCTTGACAAGGTTTGATTTGACTCCCTAATGGGCAAAGGGACAGAGTGGAGAGGATCAAACATATAAATGGATGGAGTGACTTATTAGGTTTGTAGAGTCATGGGGTTAATAGTGCTAGTTGTCAAGTCAAGTGATGAGTCAAGGATATAAACCACAAAATTAACCTAGGGTATAAACCATAGGTGTGGGTCAAAAATGTGAACCAAGTCACAAACCTTACTTGTTTAAACCAACCTAAGAAAATCATAATTAGAAAATTAAAACAAACTTAAAGACTAATGGGTAAAATTTAAAACCTAAGGAGAAAATTGACCCATGACAACTTCATGTGATAACATTGGCTCCACAGGGGATCGCATGCTCCCTGTGAGCTGCCAAGAACAAGCAGCTTCAGTGTCTTATCCTAGGGCTATGGGGTCATTTATTAAAACAAAAATAAAAAATAAAAAGTGATGTTTACAATGAATGGAGATCCACTCATGGCTTAAGAAAAATACTTCTTCATAAAGTGCCCATTGACAGGGCCACCAAAAACTTCAGAATCCTCCAAGTTCTGCAATTTATAAGTGTTATTTGAAAATACCTTAGAAACCTTGAAAGGACCAATCCACGAGGATTCAAATTTACCATGTTTTCCTTTGTCTTGCTTGGGTGAATCCCACTTGAGCACTAAATCTCCCATATGGAAATCTTCATTTCTTACCTTCTTGTCAATGGCTTTCTTGATCTTCTGTTGATGGTTCTGTGCTTTTTCAAGTAGTTTCTCCCTAGTCTGTTGTACTTCTACTAGTTGTTGTATCCTCCTGACCATATCATCAGGTTCTCCTTGGTAGTCCTGGAGGAACTTTGCCACATGCAAGGCAAGATGCATAGGAAATATAGCTTCAACCCCATATACAATCTAAAAAGGGGAAACACCAAGTGACCTCTTTGTTGTAACTCTATCATCCCGTAAGGCAAATTTCAGCCTTGAGTCCCATGCTTTCTTGTTGTCTTCTAACAATTTATTAATAATCTTTATGAGGATCTTGTTAAATGACTCTTCCAAACCATTTCCTTGGGGTTAATAAGGAGTAGAATGGACTAAAGTAATCCCATATTGTTCACAAAACTTGATCAATGGTTCAGATATAAAAGAGGAAGCATTGTCAGTAACAATTTTGCTTGGACAACCAAATCTTGATATGATATCCTCAAGAAAACTATTGATTACCTTGTGGGAGGCACTCCTTTTAGGGATGGATTCTATTCACTTGGTGAAATAATCAGTGGCAGTTAAAATCCACCTATGTTTACCACTTGAAGATGGATGGATTTCCCCAATGAAGACAAGACCCCACTATTGAAAAGGTCCAGAAACCACCACAGGCTTCAAAGGCAAATATTTGAGTTGTTAATTTCCATATAACTTTTGGCACTTGACACAAGCTCTAATCTTTACACAAACATCAGTAAAAAGGCTAGGCCAGAAATACCCAGCTCTGAGGATCTTATAGGATGTGGTTCTCCAAAATTGATGGTCCCCACATAAGTTGTCATGAAAATCAGTGATGGCCTTTTGGGCCTCTTGTGGATCTAAACATCCCAAAAGAACCCCTATAGGATCTTTCCAATACAATATGTGAAAAATGAGACAATATCTGATTGCTTTAAGCTTAAAATATCTTACCTTATTCTTCTCCAAACCATCAGGATGCTGCAACTTCTGCAAAAAAATATATGATGTCCTTCTACCAAGTGCATTATGCCAAGTTGGGGCTGATATGAGAGCTTTTGTCAAAAAAATCAATGTGTTGATTTTCTGAGTTTATGTTCATGAAATTAACCCCTAAAGCTTTGTAATTCCATTCATCCAGCAACCTAGCTAAACCTTGGCCTTTCACTATTTTAGTGGGCTTCATTTTAAGGTCAAATTCTAGAATTTTGGCAATCCATTTTCTCCTCTTCCCATCTATGTCAGGCTGGATAAGTATCTCTTTCACTGAGGCTGAAGGAACATAGGAAAAAATATTGGAATGCAGAATGTATACTCTAAAATCCTTGAGGGCTTTGACCAAATCATAAGCCTGTTTTTCCATGATATCATATATCATTTATGCATCCCTCAAAGCTCTGCTAAAAAAGGAAATAGGTTGCTCTAACCCCCTTGGTATTTTTCTGCAACAAGACAGTAGCCAATGTGTTAAATGATGCAAAGGAAAATATCATAAATTCCTTGGAATAATCAGGTTTGATGAGCACAGGTGCTTCAGTCAAGGCCTTTTTTATTTGGTCAAAAGAATCCCGAGCCTCATTAGTCCATTTCACCTCATTTCCTTTCCTAAGCATGGATGTAATGTACTTAACCAATTCAGCAAAGTTAGAGATGAACCTTCTTAAAAAAATTATTTTCCCCAAGAAAGACTAAACTTCTTTATTGGATTTAGGAAGAGATAAAGTATAGATGGCCTCTACTATGCTTGAATCAATTCTTACCCCTTCTGTTGATACAATGTGCCCCAATAACTTACCTTCCTTCATATCAAACAAATACTTCTTAGGATTGAGAAATAGACCAAACTTTCTGCACTTCAGGAAGAACTTTTCCAAATGATGATAATGTTCTTTATCAAATTTAGAGAACATTGTAATGTCATCTAGGTAGATGACCACAAATTTTTCCTTCTGCCCAATAAAGGAAATATCCATTGCTCACTGAAAGGTTACTCCTACATTCATCAATCCAAATGGAATTTTAGCATACTTGAATGTGCCCCAAGGAGTAGTGAAGGCTCTCTTCTCTCTATATTTAGGAAAGATAGAGATATGATTGTAGCCTGAGAATCCATCAATCATAGACATCCTAGATGAGCCATTCACTCTTTGCAAAATGTGCTCCATCTTTGGCAAGGGGAAATTATATTTCTTAGAGATTCTATTCAAATTCTTGAAATAAACACATAGTCTAATTTCCCCATTCTTCTTCCCTACAAGGACCAAGTTAGCCACCCACTTAGAGTATCTCAAAGGAATGATGATATTGGCATCCAACAGATTCTTCACTTCTTTTTCCATAATAGGTAGCAGCATGGGATTTATCTATCTGAGTTTCTTCCTAAAAGGCTTGGTCTCCTCTTTCAAAGGGATCTTATGTTCAATGGTGTTTGTGTCATATGTTTTTAAATCTTCATATTTCCACAAAAACACATCAACAAAATCCTTTAAAAGCTTAATATACTCAGCCCTTTGTTCCTTTAACAAGTTGCTAAACAATTTAACATACTTTGGATCCTCCTTTGTACCTAAATTGCATTTAGTCACATCATCATTTTCAGTTGAACCTTTAACCTTTACAACAACATCATTTATGTCAAACAATCTCTCCAAGGGGACTAGTCCTTTTGGAATAAGGTTACTGGGCAACTGAACAATATGATGGTCAACAATTTTATTCAGAAAAATATCAACATGAGGGATTTTTTCATAATCATGATCTTGATCAATATGTAAGGAAGAAAACTCATCAACAGTTTCAAGAAATATTTTTATCTCAAGATCATCCTCAAAGACCTTCCAATGTTTTACATTGTCAAGTATGGAGGGTCTATACTTCACTTCCACATCATATTTGAGTTTAGGGGGAAAAGGAACTCTGAAATTACTTGTTGAGACAACCAAGGAATCTGCCATAGTGTTCTCCTCTCTTGGAACAAAAGAGATACTAAAAGCCAAGAAGAAATTATCCACAAGATCCCAAACTTCATTTTTGTAAGTCCTTAACCTAGGGTGTTTAGATTGATACATATTTTTTACTTGATGAACAATTAATTTAGCATCTCAAAACATTGTTATCTCTTCAATCTTCATGTCTTTAGCATCCCTCAAACCCAAAACAAGAGCCTCATATTCTGCCACATTGTTTGTAGTTTCAAATTCAAGCTTCTAAGACAAAGATATGATCTCTTGGGTAGGGGAAATAAAGACTACCCCAACACCACCACCTTCCTTAGAAGAGGCCCCATCAAAAAACAACTTCCAAACAGAGGTATTAGGAGGAGGAATTTCACAAGAGGTAATGGGTTGCTTTCTGATTTCAATAGATGATTGAGGAGCATCAGTGAGATGTAATATACTTGATCCTAAATCAAAATCAACTGCAAAAATAGGGTGGTTGGTAGGATTTTCTTCATCACTTATGATGTAGACTATTTGTGCCTCCCTATAAATCCTTATATGTTCTCCCCCAAATACAGGAATGGTGGCATGTGAAAGGTCCATCTGCAAATTTCCCCCTAGTATTTTTATCCAAGATATTGACAAGAGCATCCCAAACTTAGGGGAGACATCAAGCACCACAATATCCATGACCACACTTTTCATGGGCAATTGGAACAGGGTAACAACTAGGTCTTTGATAACCCCAAGACACCTCACTTTCCTAGAATCAAATGAGTATAGGTCATGGTAAGTTTTTGTAATTTCCAGCCCAAGCTCATCCATGACAATTTTAGGCATGAGGTTATGAGATGCCCCTGATTCCATCAAGCAGTTGTGAAGCACTTTATCATGAATTTTTAATGATGTGTAGAAAGGGGGGGAAGAGTCACCCCTATCCTCTACCAAAGGTCCCAGGATGACTGTTGGTTTTTCATCTTGAAGGTTGACTGAATCTATGGAATTAGATGAAGGCTCAGGCTGCAACATTTTGGAAAGATACCTTTTGAATTCCTCATTCTTAATTAGCTCCAAAAAAGGTACATGGATTTTAATTTTTTGAATCTCACTTTCAAAGATAAAGGAGGATGGAGATTTCAGAATTTCCTTAATTTCTGGGATAGGGCTCTTAACCAATGATTGAGGGTTTTGTGTGTCTTTTTCTTTAATGCTAGCTACCACAACCTTAGCGTAATTTTCTGTTTTAGTGGGTTGATCATAAGTGTCAGGCTTTCCCTCTTTCTTTTTTGACCTTAGGTTGTATTTATTTGGATTGTCGTTGGTTTTTTACCCTTTACTCAATTCATTTAATTGGCTATCCATGAGAGACTATTCATACGCAGATTGGGTTAAATGAGGAGATGAAGAGGTATCACCAAGACAGTGGATTTCTAGATCAGTTTCTTCATCCTCTCCTTCATCAGCAACAAGTTTATTTTGGAGAGGGGCTTGGGCTTTTTTATCATCTCTATCCCTATTTCTTTGATATCTTTGGAGGACCTGAGGAGCATTATTTGGTCGTCTGAAATTACCTCTATTATCAGTATTTTGTGTGTTTCTATAGTTATGTTTTCCTTCAAGTTTCAACTTCTCCATTTCAGAAGAAAGTGATTTTACCAATTTTGTAAGTTCATCAATTTGAGGGTGGACAGCAGGGGATTCTAAGGTTGAAGCTTCAGCCCTACCTTTCCTTCTGTCTCTATCAGATTTTCCCCTAAGTTTGTTAGATGCAAATATGTTAGATTCTACTTCCAAAGTTGCATCTTGCATATGAGCTAGAGAGGTAGATCTTCTTTCTCTCAACAAGAGGCAAAACTCAGGGTCAAAGCATCGACATAGGTAATCTTGGCAGATATTTTTGTAGGCTTTATTTAAGTGGGAATCTTGTTGTACATTTTATTAAATCTTTTTTAGAAGTTTGAAACAGATTCCCCCTCTTTCCTCTTAAGTGACCCAAATTCTATAATATAATAAAGGAAATCCTTTTTATCCCCCCAATGTCTCAAGAAAGCATCATTCAAAGCTTCAATCCCAGCAATAGATCCAGGAGTCAAACCCCTAAACCATTTTCTAGCCTCACCATCAAGGCTTTGTACAAATACCCTCATCCATACATCCTCATTCTCAATGTTAAGATTGTCTACATAACTATAAAAAGTTGCAATGTGTTCTTCTGTAGTATGTCTTCCTCCCCTGTGAACTTGGGAATGTAAATAAGGTAGTCTCCAACTAGGAGAGCACTCATAGGTTGAGTTAAAATACTAGGGGCATACCTAGAAACCACTATAGCATCCATCTTATTTCTAGGAAGATTAGCACCTGCCATTGGATTGTGAACTGAAGGAGAACAAGGGGTAGATGGAGTTTTGACAAGTACAACTGCAGCTTTGATTTTAGGAGAAAGAGGGAGCTTGGATGGAGAGGTTTCAGTTTTCAGAGGAAGAGGTTGAGTCTTGGAGGAAAATGGTATAGGGTCCAAGGGAAAAGAGGTTTCCTCCTCCTTAGTTACAACAATTTTGATAGGAGGAGGAGTAAGAAGGCCCAAGGTAGGAAAATCTTCTAAGCTCTCAAGTCTAAACCAGCTTACAACATCAGGAGAGGCAAGGGTTTCAAAAATTTCTTCTTTCAATTTGGGGCTAAAAGAAGAGTATTCAACAGGAAAATTTTCAAAATCCAAATTTCTAGAAACTTCAGTAGAGGGTAGAAGAGGAGAATTGGATATAGCTACTGGAGTTTTAAAAGCAGAATCATGCAAATGACCAGAAGTACCTAGTGCAGCAGCGAAAAAGCCTTCTTGAGAATATTTTCCTTTCTTGATAATATTCTCTGGGTCAACTTCAAGTGTTTCCAGAGGTAGATGTGGAGTAAACCTCATTTTTCTGCCTTTGGGAGCCACAACTGAAAAAGTGGAATTGCCAAGTGCAAGTTGCAATATTCAATGTATTGATTTCTAATGCACCTTCAGAATCAATATTGATTTGTCGTTCAATCCCAGGGAAATATTTACAATTCGTTCCCTGGCAATGGCGCCAAGAATGTTAGAACTGAGATTCACCCTCAGATTGCAAGAGGATAAGCCCAACACCCATCAAAGAGGTTTGTAAATGTATATTAATGATAAAATGTCAAATGGACAAAACTCAACATAAGAATGTTTTAACACAGAAAATATGGGCTAGTATGCATAAGAAAATGAGGTTTTGATTAACTTCAATCAGTGGTTTGAGGATAAAAGTGAGTAGATGGAAGACTTAGTGAGGAAGGTGGATAGGTTTTCTATAAGCATCAGGCCTTCTAGAAGCTAGATGAAGAAAACTCAGTCACAAGAACTTATTGAACTAAAGTTAAAACAATGAAAGCATTCACAACAGCATTATAATCAAACATCCATTAACACAACCACAACATCTCATAAGGATCATCCAATAATGAGCATTTCAGAGTAAGAAGAAACAAGATGATGAAAAGAGTATGACTTCTGTTAATCAAAATATCTTAGGTCTCATACATAACCAGAGAACAACTCTGCTTAGTCAAATATTACAAAATAGGGAGCTACGCTCCACCATTCGAACCCAACATATCATTCATCTGATGTATTTATAACCAATACAATAGACATCTTGAGGTGCGAGTTGGCCTTCCTATCCTAGGATTCTCCACAAAAATCTGCTAGTCTAACATCTGTACAAGTGGATCTAACAAACTGCTAAAATCAAGGAGCATGTTGGCAACAACTCTAACAAGATATGAATGACATGCTTTGTTGTTGTTTAGGCGCATCTTCTTTAGTGTTATGTGTCCTCCAAGTCTATGTGTTGAGCTCCATATGCCACCTGTTTTTCATTGGTTCCCTCCAAGTCATCAAAGCCAAGAAGAATCAACGAACTCAAAACTGTTGACTACAACAGTGAGTTCGTAGCATCTTTTCGCAACACACTGGTAGCATATTCCTTAGCAAACTCCTCTGTAAAATTGTTCTGCATCTGATTCTGTAGTGCATTCGATGGTAGATTCCATAGCGCCCTCTTGTAAAAATTCTCTGCAGATTTCGTAGCGCCCATTTGTAAAACTGCTCTGTCAATTCCATAGTTCCCATGCCACTTTGTGTCTATCTAGGTGATTATGTAGCACCTTTGGTAGCACAACTACATAATAGTCTGTGTTGATGATTCTATAGCGTCAGGCGCTACGAAATATCTGTGTTTTTTTCTTTTTCATGCAACAAATCCTCAAAAACACAAAAATTCTTAGTATATCGACTATGAGCCTATAGATGCCTCCAGTAGGTGAAAATATAATATTTACTTGAACACTTCAATCTTTCAAAAAATAATCACCATCAAAAATGGATCTGTCATACGCTCCATTTACTTTCTCAATCTGGAACTCCTCCTTGTTGCAGGAGAACTTCCCTTTGTCACAGCAACATCTCTTTCTTTTGCAGGGGCACTCCTCTCTACTATAGGGGCATTTATTTCTATTTCATCTTGTGATAGAACATTTAAGTTCCTTTAGGCTAGATCATCCTTGAAGTGTTGCAATTCTTCTTTGAGAATTTTGTTTTGGGACTAAATGCTTTTGTTTTTCCTGTATAGAGTCTTAAGTTGCCTATGGAGAGGCAATAATCTTCTTGTTGTAAACCTAGCCAGAACAAGGGTTTCATTATACATATCCATGAGCTCCTTCATCTTCCTCCTCTTAGACAATCTTTCTCCCTTCAAACAAGCAACTTCCTTCCTTGCATCCCTGAGTTGTCTGATCAATCTCTTGAATATCAGATTATCAGGGGGAGTGTTGATGTTTATGACTTCAACAAGATTCTCAGTCAATTCACCCTTACCTTTGTCTTTCTTATGAACAGAAGATTTGGTCATGACCTTAATAGGCTTCCCAACAGTGTCAATTTTACCTTTAACTTTCTTTGGGACTGAAGCCTTGGGTATGAATTATGTTTCAATAGCTTCCTTGTGGTTTGATGATATGGTGAAAGGCCTCCTAATTTTGGTCTTATTTGCTGCAGCAGGTGAAGGAAAATGCAATTCTCTCCCCTTTTTGGTTGTGGTTTTGGCTAATGAAGGAACTTCTTCTAGTTCAGGTGTAGGCTGAGGTGAAAATTCTCTTTTGGGGGAGTGATGGACCTCCCTCTCTTCTTCTTCAACTTCCTTAGGAGTTTCTTTTTCTTTGGCAATATGTTTTCTCTTTCTCTTCTTGGTTGTTTCTGCTTGAGCAACACTATTAGCTGGCAAAGGGCTCTGCACCCTGGATTGACGAGTGGAGGCTATATCTAACTGCAGATTTGCAGAGGAAATGAATTGTTCCCAAGTAAGGTTTATCTTCTTCAATTCCTCCATTACATGCATCATGATTAACCCAGAGTGGAAAACACTAGTGTCCACAGCCTTGGACTTGGATTGGACCCTATCAGCCATCTTTCCCATACTTCTAAACAAATAGAAAGAGATATTCATCCAATCCTTTCCTGTGAAGTGTAGAAAGAGCCTAATGTGATACTGGTATATCATGTTGAATCTTCCCTCACATGTAAAATATCTTTGAATAACTTTTAACATTTTCTCAAAGCCCTTAACCAATTGGCTCCTAGGCACTCCCTTGGAAAAATTGTCTTTCTGATAATCTGGATTGAGTAAATCTTTAGAAAATGTTGCATTGAGAGTCATGGATTTGAACCACCTCTTACCAGTATTGGGTATTTTATTGATTGTTAGAATAGTGGCCACAGATACCTCCAACTCAAGGGTTCCTACCTTGGTCTTAGTGCCATCAAAGTTTAAAGCAAACTGTGTTTCTACTTCAGGGTGCCCCCTCTACATGTTTTGAAAGAAAGATAGGAAATCAACCCTTTGAAAAACCTCCTTGATCATAGGCTCAGCATCAAATAGGTGCATGTCAGAATTCTCAACCCTGACCACACTCCCACCCTTGTGATATTTATTTTGTTGAGGTGTATCCATGGATAGAAGCAAGAGGTCAAAAATTGTAATGCTATGAGATGGTAAGGAAACCAAACAGATACAAAAAGTCTTTTAAATTTTGAAAGGTGATCCTTATCTGGTCTTTCAGGGATTTCCTCCAATTCACCTCTGGACTAATAAGAGACTGGTTTTATGACTAATATTGAGGGAAAAAGATCCTTTGAAAAATGATATGCAGGGAGACTATGCTTGTTCAAGTTTTAGACTGACATCAAGCCACCATATAGGGTCATCCTCGTTCTAAGGAAAAGGATCCTAAACGTTCACTGCAAATGGAATTTGAGATGAGAATATAGGATAGAAAAGTGGATGAAGAGAGTTAATGCTAGAACTGTGAGCCTAGAAGATGGCACTGGTTTTACACAGAAATTGAAAATGTTGGAACAGGGGATCCGTAGCGCAGTTTTGGCAGTGGTTTCTGTAGCGCAGAATGGACAACCTGAGCCAAGATGATAAATGGGAATTCAAAGCTCTGAATCAAATTGACTCGATCCCAATGGAGGAAAATTTCAACATGAAAATGGCTATGGAGTGTGTGGAAGAAGAGGTAAAAATCCTGGTAGGTGGGAGAAATTGTAGTTTGCAGCACCAAGTGCTACCCAATGATAAGACAAAAACACCTTAATGATCTCCAACAGAGCTTGGATGGCTCACAAAATAGCTGGACATTGTAGCTTGATAATGGTTGGTCTGCAGCAAGCTAGGATTCGTTTACAACCACCTCGATATCCAATACACCTCAGACAGTTAATTTTGTAGCATAATTCATAGCTTTGTCTGGACTAGTAGTTTCAGCAGTGACGAGCTAAGAGTAGGATTTAAAATTTGGTAAACAGTTAGAAATTCATAAATGACCAAATCACGATATTCCTTTTGAAGACAAGGGTGTTGAAAACAATAAAATACATGACATCATCTTCATAATGGAAAATGATTGTAAAGAGGGAGATTGTACAAAGATGTGCTACAAAAATGCCTAGTGAGTTGGCAGCGTCCTTGACAAGGTTTGATTTGACTCCCTAATGGGAAAGGGGGCAGAGTGTAGAGGATCAAACATATAAATATTGGATGGAGTGACTTGTCAGGTTTGTAGAGTCATGGGGTTAATAGTGCTAGCTAGCAAGTCAAGTGATGAATCAAGGATATAAACCACAAAATGAACCTAGGGTATAAACCATAGGTGTGGGTCAAAAATGTGAACCAAGCCCCAAACCTTATTTTTTTAAACCAACCTAAGAAAATCATCAAGAGAAACTTTAAAAAATCTCAAAGACTAATGGGTAAATTTTAAAACCTAAGGAGAAAATTGACCCATGACAACTTCATGTGATAACAACTTGCATCCCATAATTAGAGGAAATTTTGTAGTATGAAATATTGTCATCGCTCCTGGGGGAGGACATTCAATACATGTAAGATCATGCCCTCATATGAAAATTCATGGGCCTTTGGCCATCAGAGAAATCCATCATGTGGTGGATCAAAACCAGATGGAATCCTAAATGGGATGTCTCCCTCAAACTGGGATCCAAAGGATTCTTTACAACCATCTTCAACCTAGTCGAAGATCAATAAAGAGTCTTCCAAGGAGGCTCGTACTTCTTCAACTTCGATGGTCTATATATGTGGATCTGGAAAGAGAAATTCATCCTGAAAAAAGGAATATTTCACTACAGCTCCAATATGGATCAGATTGTACTCACTCCCAAAGGATTATTGGCTTACGAAAACTCTAGAGGGTATTTGAAACACTCTAGGATCCTTTGTCAGGATTGTAGAGGCCACCCTTCAAGGCCGCTATACCCCCTATGCCCGGATCTGTGTCTACCTCAATGTCTCCAAAGCTCTGCTAACATCAATATTCCTCATATATAGGGACGTTGATCCAAGTGGATATTGGTGGCCACCCTCCTTTTCCAAATTCCAACTGGCTCATCTTGACAGTTTTCAGTTCAACATGTTTCTCTGTAATGGGTACATTTCTTTGTAATTGTGGGTTATGCACTTACGGGGATGTCATGAATCCCTACATAGCATCCAGGTGGATATTGGTGTCCAACAACCTATTCCAACTAGTTTATTTTGGAATTTTTCATGTCAGTACATCTTTTTGTACTTCCAGGGTCGTTTTGGGGCTCTAAACAATGTTTTCTTGGCTTTCCACAGTAAAAATGTATATAGATTCAAAGTTTGATGGCATAATGCGTAGCTCTCTAAAATAACTTTCCAATGGGCTATCATGTGCCTAAAACAGAGATCGTATGCAAAAGGTACGACCCCGGGAAGTTAATGTACTAACTTACCCCAACAGGGCCCACATGACTTTTGGCACTTCATCTCCTAGGGTTAGGTTTTTGGATGTCTAGGGTTTTGGCATTCATGTTTATCATAAAAATTCCTTAAGAGCCTCATTTCAATCATCTTCTGGCAAATGAGCGTAGCCATCACATCTCTTCTCAGAGATAAAGTTGCCACCATTCTAGTGAGTCTTTCACTCTGTATTTTTACAGTCTCTATACATTTATTTCATTAATAGAAATCATGTATTGTTGTATTTCTTTGTTTCTGGCAATTTTTGTGTGTATTTCATTGTAATATATTTTCTTTCATTTCATTCAGAAAATAATTTGGATCAATGGTATCAGAGCAAGTTGCTCTTGGTCGTTTTTTAGTACCTGTCCCCGACAAGGTCCAAATATATCAAGTTGGGTCTCGAGCTTGTCTCTCTTCAACATAATCTCTCTCGCACACCCAAGAAACCCTCTATGGCGGTAGAAAATAAAAACGATGGAGCATAAGATTCTATTAACTTGTTGTGTGAGAAATATCTCACGCGACAGAGGGACGAAATGATGGAGAATTTTTCCCACATCCTTCAACGCCTGCCAATAGCAACAGATGCATCTTCATCAAGTGGCCACTTTAGAGGAACCTCTCCCTTCAAGGTACATGTTAATTTTTATATTCTCGTATTTGAAGGTCAAATAGATGTGGGTGCCTTAGAAAAATGGTTGAATCTTCTAGAAGGTTATTTATTTGTTCACAATTTTTCCGACATGGAAAATATCACCTTCACACTCCTCAAGGCTCTCTCCCATGTCAAACATTGGTGGGAAACTTACTAGGAGAAAATTTCCACAGAGGAATATGGAATATATGGGGTTGAGCCCACTTGGGATTTTTTTGTGGATGTGGTCAAGGAACAATATTACCCTATTGATAACTATGAAGACCAGTACATGAGATGGACCACACTGCGGCAAGAGAAGAGCCAAATAGTATCGGAGTTCACAAACACTTTCCATACCTTATACACCAATTTGGGTAGCAAATACTCCGAGTGGAATTTGGTTCTGAAATAATGTGGGGCTCTTCATAGGTACCTCCAAACCAAAATGGATTTCCTAAACATCTCATCATTGGCATTTGCCTATAGATATGATGTCAAAATCGAGCAGAAATTTAGGCACCAGAACAAATGGGAGATCGCTTCTACAAATTTGCAACAACCAAAGCATGGTAAAGACGACCTAACCAATATCCTTTTGAAAAACAGTCCAAGACACAGGAAAACAAAGGTAAAGGAAAGATGAAGAATGACACTGGGAAGTGGTGCGACTTCCACAAAAGTACCTGGCACAACATCGATGAGTTTTTCTCGAAACGATCATTGGTGGTCGAGGTCGAAGACAAGGATTCGAACCCTTAATCAAAATCTGATGCAAAAAATATTGAAAATAGACAGATCATCGACGCAGACCCTACTGATATTGTCACAACCCCAACAATTCAACTAGAAGATCCAGTAGATCCTGAAGAGGGGAATCACCTATTCCATTCACAGATATGGGTGAAGGGGACCCTATTGCATTTCATTGTTGATAGCGGTAGTTAGAAGAACCTCATATCATCTTAGTTCATCAAATAGTTGGGGTTGTCGACAACACCACACCCATAGCCATACAACATCAGATGGCTTCACCAAGGAAGAGATCTTCGTGTTAGCCAGTAGTGTCGCATGTCCTATGGAATCCAACCCTTCAAGGATGAGGTAGTGTGTGGCATTTCCCATATTGATGTATTTGATTTTGTTTCAGGCCAACCATATTTGTGGAAACGTCATGATGTTTATGAGTCTCGACCCCGTAGTGTCATTATTACTCTGGGGGTCATATCTACAGGATACCATAGGTATTTTTTACTATTGTTACACCAAAAAAGTGCTGCAAGGTAATCTTTCATACTGCAAAATTCATCCTCTTCACGGTCTGTTCAAAGGATGCACAGAAGGCCTCTACAACCACTACATCCTCAACACCTTCTATCCAGCAGAAGCAGATTGAAGAAGAGAAAGTAGATATTATTTCTTCACCTACAATAGTTCCTACACAATGCCTCGTCCATCCCAGAGACAACAGGTTGGTGAAACAGATTCAACCCCGCCAGCAACAAGTTTGTGACAGCCTTCCACAAACCAAGCAATGTAACTTCTCCAACAAGGCATGCAACTCACCAAGATTAAGATTCAGAAAATGTTTTCCCCTCTTCCTCGAGCACTCAATGCAATGGAGACCATTTCTTCCTAAGGGGGGAGGATTTATCTAGGTGGATATTGGTGGCCGCCCTCCTATTCCAAATTCCAACAGGCTCATCTTGACAGTTTTCAGTTCAACATGTTTTTCTATAATGGGGACATTTCTTTGTAATTGTGGGTTATGCACTTACGGGGTTGTCCTAAATCCCTACACATCATCTAGGTGGATATTGGTGGCCACCCACCTATTCCAACTGGCTTATTTTTGAATTTTTCATCTCAGTACATCTTTTTCTACTTCCAAGGCCGTTTTGGGGCTCTAAACAGTGTTTTCTTGGCTTGCCACAGTCAAACCATAGAAGGAGTTAGAGTTTGATGGCATAATGTGTAGTTCTCGAAAATACCTTTCCAACGGGCTATCACGTGCCTAAAACGGAGATTGTGTGCAAACGTTACGACCCCGGGAAGTTAATGTACTAACTTACCCCAACGGGGCCGACATGAATTTTGGCGCTTCATCTCCTAGGGTTATGTTTTTGGATGTCTAGGGTTTTGGCATTCATGTTTATCATAAAAATTCTTTCAGAGCCCCATTGTAATCATCTTCTTACGAATTAGCGTAGTCATCACATATCTTCTCAGAGATAAAGTTTCCACCATCTAGTGAATCTTGCACTCTGTATTTTTACAATCTCTATACATTTCTTTCAATAATAAAAATCATGTATTGTTGTATATATCTGTTTCTAGCAGTTTTTATGTGTATTTCATTGTAATATCTCTACTTTCATTTCGTTCTGAAAATAATTTGGATCAGACGTAGATTGGCTCCAGACCCTGGATTATGAACACATTCCCTTTCGGTGCAGAAAATTCCATCCTCATGGGCACCTTTTTCAAGAATGTCCCCTGAATAAGAAAACAAATCCCCCCAAAACCCAATTGTAAAAGGACGAGGTAGGTTTTCAAAAATTCCAAGCAAAGAGAAAATCCCAAAATAAAATACATACCCATCCCAACCCAAAAGGCCCCCACACCAGTAACAGTTTTGACTCGTTATAAAACCTCTCAGAGAAAGAAGTACCCAACCCAACCCCCTCAGTCAAGACCCAACCAAGTGCCCAACCTAGTGAAGAAAAGAACCTTCTCGCCACTCTTGTCCCCTCTTCCCTTAATTTTGACCCCCAAATACATGACCAAGATGATCCAATGGTCCCCACTGAAGCCCTAAAGGTGAAGCAAGACGAATCGGAAGACATGGATCTAGAAGATCTAGACTTGCAAGGCATAGCAGCAACATGTGAATGGAAAGAGGAACACTCAACACCAGATCAACAAATCATACTATTGCAAAGTGCCTTGCTCAAATCAAGGAATAAAGAGAAAGGAGCAATGACCTAAAAAGGTAAGAACCCTATACCTGCATCTTTAGGAATCAACAACACTTCAAGAAAATAAATTATCAAGGCTCCAAAAGATGAAAAAAAAAGAGGAATACCATCCAACAAGTAACTCTTACAAGAATTGGGAGAACTTCTTCTAAATTATGGAAGGATTAAGAGCATGACAGAAAAATTCTCTCCACACCCCCAACCTTCCCAATGAAATACATCTTGTGGAATGTAAGAGGCCTTAACATCCTAAGCAAGCAAAGATGCTTAAAGACCTTGATATTTGATGAAAAACATTCAATAATGTTGTTATAAGAAACCAAATGTACATCCATGACTATGGGAAAAATGGCCACCAAATGTTGGAGAGGATGCAATGTCATATTAGTAGATGTCGAAGGGGCGTCGGGTGGTTTTTCCATTCATTGGAACCCCAGCAAAATCTCTATCTCCTCATTCTTCACCACCCAATGCATTATATCATCCAAACTCCAACCAATAGGACCTGACCAATCTTGCTATATCACCAATGTCTATGGACCTCAAATGATGCAAGATAAATTAACCTTTCTGCAGTCTCTCTCCCTTTTAGCTCCTCTCTTATAAATCCATCCTTAGATCATGGGGGAGACTTTAACATTATAACTTATCTCCCAGAAAAAAGAGGAGGCTTAAACCATCTGGATGAAGACTTTGAAATATTTAAAGAAACCATGAGCGAACTAGGCTTGGTAGATTGGGAAACCACTAATGGAATCTTTACTTGGAGCAACCACTAAGTTGGCTAGCATGATATAGCCTCTCGTCTGGATCATTTTCTCATCTCAAAATATCTTCTTCAAAGAAACTATGTCGTAGAATCCACCATTCTCCCCTATCATAGGTCAAACCATTGGCCCATCAACCACCTCACTAACATCCCAGTGAGCCCCAAGAATTGAACCTTTCTCTTCAAATCCTTCTAGATGATGGACCCTTCCTTCCACTCTAACTTTCCCTCATGGTGGAAGGAAGCAGTAGTCAACTCAGGCTCCCCGATGTTTAGATTCCATCGACAACTGAACAACCTGAAACATAAAATCAAAATATGGAATAAATCATAATTTGGCAACATATTTCAAGCCAAAAAACAACTACAAGAAAGAATGAAACAAAACCAACATGAGATGATCACTTCAGGGTGCTCCTAGGAGATTGTAGAGGAGGAAGTTTCGCTCATATCCCAAATAGCAACCAAATATAAGAACGAGGAAATACTCTGGAGATAGAAATAAAGAGTCCTATGGCTACAGGAAGGTGAGAGAAACTCAAAGTATTTCCACAATTCGATGATCCAGCGAAGACATCAGAACTGAATTATCTCTCTAAAAGACCAACAAGGTAACAAATTAAGAAACCACCAGGATATCCAATCAGAACTTCTTCAATACTACATAACTCTAATGCAAGAACCTCAGTTGAATCAAAAGGAAGCAATTAGAAAGATTACCCAGAATATTCCAAAAACCATAAATGAAAATCATAATGAAGCCCTGATGAGGCCAGTCACCATGGAAGAGGTGGAGCAAGCGATCTAGGAGATGCCAAAAGGGAAATATCTTGGACCTGATGGATTCATAGTGGACTTCTACCAAGCATGTTGGTCGGTAATAAAGAATGCATTCTGGGAAGAAGTGGAAGACTCCATAAAATATAAAAAATTCCTCCCATCTCCCAATTCTACCTTCCTCACTCTCATTCCTAAAGAAGACAAAGTAGAAAACCCCAGCAAATTTATCCCTATATCTCTCTGCAATGTTATCTACAAGCTCATATCCAAAATCATTGCGAACATACTAAAACCCCTCCTCCCCTACCTAATCTCCCCAGAGAAGACAATTTTTTTGGAAGGAAGACAAATCCTAAATAGTATAATCCTAACGCATGACCTAATACACTCCCTTCATTCCTCCAAGAAACCCGGAATGCTCATCAAATCAGACCTTTCAAAATCCTTTGATATATTGAACTGGAACTACATCTTCATCATCGTGCCCACTTTTGGATTCAATAAAAATTAGTTACAATGGGTTAAATCATTGATCCCCATGACCTTCTTTGCTATCTTGGTTAATGGTTCCCCCTCCCCAACCTTCTCCCCAACTAGGGGTATCCGTCAGGGAGACCCCATCTCTCCCTCCCTCTTTGTCCTGATGGAAGAAGGCTTGGGAAGGGATATCAAGGTAGAAGTGGCGCTAGGAAACTGGAAGGGGCTCTCTCTTCATGGAGAAGAACCTCTAGCCACGCATCAACAATTTGTGGATGACACAATGTTAATGGCTACTCCAACTCTAAAGGAATCCCTCGCAATTAAGCAAGTCCTCCATGACTTCTCATAAGCCTCAGGGATGTATGTCAATGAAGAGAAGTCCATCATCTTCTTCTTCAACACCCATCAGTTGATTCAACATCACCTAACAGGTCTCTTAGGGTTCCAACTAAGCAAGCTTCCGTCAAAATAATTGGGAGTCCTAACAGAAAACTCCTTAAAGAAAAATATTTGGGAGGGCCTCCTGGAAAATATGGAAAAAAAACTGGGAAATTAGTCCTTCCATTCACTCAACATAGCTAGGAGACTCATCCTCATCAAGTCAGTCCTTCAATAAATTCCCATCTACCATCTCTCGGTCATAACAGCTCCAAAATATATTATTAGAGCGATAAGAAATCTACAGAGAGAATTCTTATGGGACAGCTCGAAAAACAAAACAAAAAATGGGCATTAGTGGCGTGGGGAACAGTTTGTCTTCCAAAACTGAAAGGAGGTCTCGGATTGAGAGATCCAGAAACTCTTAGTAAAGCCCTAGGGGCTAAGATATGGTGGCGTTGGATAACTAATCCCCAAACTCAATGGGCCAGTCTCTGGAAAACTAAATATGCCCAAAATCAACACACCACGCATATCATCAGAATGAATAATGACCCTCTGGGTTCACGCCTCTAGAACCTAGCATGGCATAACCGCAACTTATTTCAAGAATATTTCTTCTAGGAAATCAACAATGGAAAGGGTTCTCTTTTCTGGGAGGATGCTTGGCAACAAATCCCCAGACTAACAGACCAACCATCTCTTCTCAAACTGCAAGATGGAATGACAGCCTAGAACAAGTCCAGGGTTGCGCAATACTGGACGGAAGAAAAAAACCATAGTCACTAGAGGAAATGGCTCCCTCACCATAGATGGACCAGAGAAACAGATAGCAACATCATAGAGGGTTTCCAAGAGGCACTCAGCAAAATGAGGATCTGTAGCTTCAAAAAAAAGGATCGGCTTCGATGGGCCAATACCTCTTCTGGAACCTTCACAACTAAAGAAGCACATGAGATAGTTTCCTAGCACAACAAGCTTCCTCAAGCCCAGATCTGGATCAAGATTTGGAAAAAATACCTTTGGTCGAAATTTTTGACCTTCCTTTGGTTGATTTCCCTAAGCAGAGCTCTCACTTGGGACAATTTATGCAAACATGGTTTCTTGGGCCCCTCTCGATTCCCTCTTTTGCAGGAGCAAGAGGAAACAATAGAGCACCTCTTAAATACTTTCATTTACACGAAAAACCTATGGACCCTTCTAACGCTTATCTTTCGACACACTGGTCGCAATAGGAACTCCATAAGAGACACCATAGAACAATGGCCAACAACAATAACTTAGAACCCTATAGTCAATAGAACTTGGAACCTATTATCAGTATTTATTACCTGGGAATCCTAGAAAGAGAGCAATTGTAGGGTCTTCAAGCTTCAAGTCTTGCCTCCATAAGAACTATGGAACAAGGTTCTCACCTCAGTCTGGGAAATGATTATGGCCAAACCCTAGGAGGACAAATACTGGCAAGTTAGCTCGTTCAAGCTATCTGTAGTCTAAGGCCTCAACCTCAGAGCCAGCCTTGCTTCCCTCGAGAATCATCCAGCAACGGCCCCTCCAGCTTCGACATCTCAATGGAATCCTCCCCTAGAAAGATTTGTCGAAATGAACTTTGACGAGGCCTCAAAAGGAAATCTAAGTTAGGAAGGCTATGGTGGAGTCTTCAAAAACAGCAAAGGCAACATCTTGAGAATGTATGGGGTTCAGATGGGAATAAACACCAACAACGCCATGGAACTCCAGGCGCTGGAAGAAGGCCTCTGCGTAGTCGCGGCCAAGGGCTATGACAAGCTAATCATAGAAGGTGACTCTCGGATCATAATCAATATGTTCAAAATCTTGCAACATGGCTCCCCGACATTGAAAATCACAAAAATTTGGCAACTGGAGGCTAGTTTAGAAGCCATTCAATAAACACTAATGTCCATGCTAGTGATCATACCTAGACATGTGAAGTGTTCAACTAACAAGCTAGTAGACTGGTTAGCAAATGAAAGCCTAAGGATAAATTAGGATCCGTGGGACAAGCCCTAGAACCCCTCAGCGGATGAGGGTTTCATCCAGGCCAATGCCACAATTGCAATACAGGACCTTTCCACCTGGGAGTTCGAGAAAGGGAACCAACCAAGAGAGTGACAAGCCTCACAAGAAGCCAGAAGGAGAAGAAACATCAAAATTTCCCCTGAGGAAAGGAGGGATCAAGAGAAGGAAAAATTGGGTGGAAGCCCAAATTTTGCAAGGTAGGACTTGAATTTACAAGCAGTCGAGCACCAGGATGACAAACATGACGTGCCTCGTATCCACATCAACACCTGCCACCTAAGAGATTCCCATACTAGGCAAACAAGACTGACTTCACCCCATGAACTCAAAACAAGAAAAGGTGTGGAAGGCGCCACGGGGCTCCTTCCAGCAAGAAAGGCACAACCCCTCTCGGAAAGAGAGCTAAGGAAGAATGAAGACAAAGTGGGGATCCCCGATACTAGAGGGTGGATAGTAAATGACATCACAAATCGGACCTCCCCTCCTACGTGCGGTCAGCACAACATCCAACGGGAACTCTGGCGATTGGACAGTGACCGGTTTTCAGCTACCCACAAGGACATCTGTTGACAATATCGTTCCATGGGAAGCCCACAGTAGATTTTAACGTAGAAGCACACTCCCAAGATGACAGAGGGAGATATACATATGGACAAGCTCGATACCGCTCGCTAGCTTACCTGAAATGAGAAGAATCAGAACCAAATGGAATGGATCAATGACACCTGATATCCAGCTAGAAAAGGAAGGTGGGCCTCTCGCGCTGGAATCCAACATCCACAGTTAAGGAAGTTAATGAAGGAGACTAATTTCAAGGGAGAGGAAAACAGGGAATGGCAGATCTCCCACAAGGCGGCAAATACAGAAGGAAGCTCGATGCAAGGCCAGCAAGGCGAAAGGAAAAACAAAATAAATGAGAGTTATGGGGTGTCCTTCAGACGCCTAGACTCACCAAAATCTCTATGATATCCTCCCCGATGATGATCCCCTCTCCTTAGAGAAGGAACACGACACTTAGTGAAATTTGGATGCCTTCTCTGCAACTCGAGAGCCTGGCTCGGGACTTTCAGTCCACCTCTGATGGTAGCGAGAGATCTATTGGAAATCCTCTCTCAATCTGGTACCACCCTTCAATTTGGGCCCCCATCAAAGATACCATGGCCCCTAGGTATGGATATCCTCTCAGTTATAGACGCAATTTGGGACTCCCTGGAGCTTCCATTTCGAGGTGACAAGAGGATGGGTTACCATAATCTCGCATCCAACATGAGGTCTTTAACGTCACCAGGAACTACACTTCAAACACCCCTCAGCAATTCCAGAGAACTATGGATGAAGCGGAAGACACAGTTAGTGAGGAACGGGAGATGACCATTGATACAAAAATAGATGAGACCACCATCCACTGGGTCCCAGATGTTGGTGTTATGAACACAATATATATAGAAATAGATATAATTAATAATAATTAAACACATCATAAATCAAAAGTCATGTCTTATCTAAAGGATGTGTCTATTAATAAAAGGGCACCTGTTGTGAGGATATATAAATGGGACCTCATTCTCATTGTAATCATCTCATATTCATATACATTATTTAATATGTTATCCTTTATGGATTATAACATGTTGTCCTACCTAAATTGGGTATTTACCTGGTGAACCGGCTTGGTTCACCAAAGTGGTATCAGAGCTTCGTCTCGATCCAAATTTTGGCCACAAATAGAGTTTATCTAAAATCGGGTCTTTGACCTCATATTGGCCATTTATAAATCAAATATTCTACACATTTCAACGAGAGTAAAAAATTCATTCTGCACAAAATCAAAAAAAAATCAAAAAAAGAGGAGAAAAAAAAAAGGTTTTTACTAAGGGGCACATGAAGAAGTATAAATGCACACCAAGAAGTTTGAAAGAAATGCTCCATATTTGGCATTAGTTAAGTTAATTGTCATTTAATAAGTGAGAAAAAGTAATTTAAAAGAAAAAGTTTCAAAGAAGAGGAAAAGTGAATATTTTATTTTACCTTTGGAGATTTACCATCCCATGGTTTTAGAAAACCATTGGCCCATGGTATTTCATACCATATATAATGTGTGTGTGTGTGTGTGTGTGTGTGTGTGTGTGTGTGTGTGTGTGTGTGTGTGTGTTTTCCTCTAAAGAAGTATTTCTTAAAACTTAGGGTCGTGTTTGTTGAGCCCTAACTGCCGCTAACAAATAGTCAAGAGTATAAAAGGGAATTTTATTATAAGTCAAAACATAAGGTATTCTTTATAAAGTATAAGGAGATTATATATATGTGTGTGTGTGTGTGTGTGTGTGTGTGTGTGTGTGTGTGTGTGCTAAGAGGAAAACATTGTCGTTAAAGAGGAGAACCCCTTTTACATTTATCATTTATTGAAAAATAAGAAGTGAACTATGACATCTACAAAGAATACATTTTCAGCAAAATGTCCCTATTGTGCAAAAGAGGAAGAGTATGAAAGGGGCCTTATGAATGGAGCTCGCCCTTGTCCATATTGTAAAAAGATTTTTATTTTAGTAGAAAATCAAGGTGACACCCATTGGGAAGTGAAAATAAAAGAATTAGAAAACCAATTAATTCACTATCAACAACACACAAAAAAAATTACAATTTCAAGTTGGGTTGGAGCAAATGCTAAAAAAACAAGAAGAGAGACCAAAAAAAATCTTGAGGGAAAATTACAGGAAAAAGACAAAGACATTTCTTACTTAAAATATCATAACCAAAATTTATTGGTACAACTCAACGAGTCAAAAGATAAGAAGCATAGGGATCAGAAGTTATAACAAGCTAATCACGATCTCATTAAGAAATTATCATAGAAGGATGAAGAGAATGGTCGTTTAAAGAACCATAATCAAAGCTTGGTTGAACAAATCAAGAAGTTGAAGAATGATAAGGAATTAGGCGAAAAAAATGAAGAAACCTCACATTTAAAAAACCTTAATCAAAGATTATTGGAACATATCAGAATGTTGAAAGAGGAAGAATCGGAGAAGGAAGACAAGAACAAATTCGACAAAGTAGATAAGGTAGAAAAATCATGCCTAAAAATCCATAATCAAAGTTTACTCACCTAGATTAAAAAGATAAAGAGTGATAAGAAGACGGTACAAGACAAGTTAGAACAACTTATCAATAAGGAATCATTGGTAAATAAAGAGACAATGATTGAACCTATGGAACTACAAAAGTCTTCAAATGGAAAAAACCTGATGGTGGATAAAGCAATCAATACATACCCAGCCAACCTTACAGCTCAGGGACTCAGTTGATGTAAAGAGGTCTTCACATGTCAAAGTAGAAACAAGTAGGGCTTTGAAGAAGACTCAATTCCAAGTGTTAATCAAGAAGAAGCCACAAGTACACGAAGTAAAGATCAGTTTGCAAGGATGTCTTATAGACATCCTAATCACAAAAATCGATAGTTCAACCAATTAATGTATCCACATAAACAAATAACAAATATGTGAAAAATTATTACCTCCATTACAAATTATGCTCAAGGTAGAAGTTATCATGGGAGTCAAAATACATCAAAGTGTCTACAAGAACCCCATAAAATCCCCATTGTGCAGAAGATCGATTTAAGGTGGGAAGACTCCCTTATAATTTGACGGTTCTACGCAACGCTTAGAAGATCCTAACATTTCAAGTCCTCAACGATCATTAATTCAGGAATAAAGAATAAGAAGACGATATTACAAGCCAGAGAAAGAGATAAGTCTTCCATAAGTATGCTTTGAGGACAAAGCATTTTTAAGGGGAAGGCAATGTTTTGAACACAATATATATAGAAATAGATATATTTAATAATAATTAAATATAATAATTAAACACATCATAAATCAAAAGTCGTGTCTTATCTAAAGGACGTGTTTATTCATGAAAGGGAACCCCCTTGTGAGGATATATAAACGGGCCCTCATTCTGATTGTAATAATCTCATATTCATATACATTATTTAATATATTATCCTTTATGGATTATAACATGTTGTCCTACCTACATTGGGTATTTACCTAGTGAATCGGCTTGGTTCACCACAGTTGGACACAGGAGGAGTAGGGACACTCGATATTGGAGGATAGTCAAACTCTACCGGCACATCAAGACTCTACTAGGACAAATACTACAAACCAGGGAAGACGCACAAAACATGCTCCAACTCCAGCTCGATGGCCTCCACTTGATGGTTCGTGAGATCCTAGCTCGCCTCCCTCAAAAAAACTCGTCATCAACCTCTGAGGCACAATGAAGCTCAACTGGAAAATCCTCAAACCTCTGGTGTAGGGCCCTTGGCCCCATGAAGTGGGTTCCCTGGTAGTCTTTAATTTTTGAAAATGATAGTCATTAGTAGCTATAGGCATGGTACTTTCAACGGAACACTGGTTTTTAAGTTTTTTTGAATACTCCATAAACATTATATTTGGTCAAATGACGTATACCTGTGTTGTTGGTCTAGTTTCGCGAATAACAGGCCAGCAGCAAGGATTTTCAAACTGTATAATATCTTAAGAATTTAATAGAATTTTGCCTTGAACTTTAGAAAAAAAATGATTCTCTTATTTTTAAGAATCTAAATTTAACAATGTATTTTTAACAAACATTATAAATCCATTTAATACTTTAAAATAATATAAATAAATAACTTACTTTAATTTTAAAATATACTTTTATTTATTTTTAAAAAATAAGTTAAACTTTTAATAATTTTTAACATAAATAAAATAAAAAATAAAAATGAAAAACTTATAATTTAAAATATAATATTCATTAAACTTTTTCAATTCAATATATATATTCAGTTTACAAGTTTACACTTGTAGACTAAAGAGATGAAAAACTTAAGAAAAGCTGACGTTTAGAGTGAACTATTGACTAATAAAGGGTGAACACATCCAACCTTCTTCACAAAATGAATTCATTGCACCACTATAAGTTAAATACTTATTTTTTAACATCGAAGCATAGGCTTATGCACTTGCCAACTCTACTTACAAAATGAATTCATTGCACAACTATAAGTTAAATACTTGTTTTTTAACATGGATCGGCATAGGCTTATGCATTTGCCAACTCTACCGGTAATATAGTAAAGCATACATGATATTTCTATCATATTAGAGTCTCTTTCCCCCACAAAACACAGTTATATGATATATTTTTATAAACCTACTTTACCATCAAAGTCTATCAAAGTGATTGCATAATTAAAATATTTTTTAAAACCTAAATTATATAAATATTTTGTTGTGATATTTATTTTAATTTTTAAACTTTATTTACTCGCTATCTTAATCAAATTGGTTAGATATACTTTTTTTTTTTTTCATTAATTTTTTATATATTTAGTTGTTATTTTTATTTTAATTTCTCAATTTATTTCACTTATTGTTGTAATGGTTAAATATACTTGTTTTTTCATTAAATTTCCATTTTAAATTTAATTGTAAGGAAAAATAAAACCCTATAAGGAAAACAAGAAATGTGATATATATATATATATATATAATAAAAAACATTAGCATTCACTATTTCAAAATATAAAAGCTTGAATTTCAATAGAGTTAATTAAATTAATTATTTAGCTAATATTTTTAAGTTGAAGAGTTGGATTTTGTGACTACAAACCATGTAGATGTCTAAGAAACCTCTGTCATAAAATGAGATTATTTTTTTATACATTTAGTTGTTACCTTTTTTTTTATTTCTCAACTTGCTGTTATAATCAAATTTGTTAAATATACTTGTTTTTCCATTAAATTTATATTTTAAATTTAATTTTATGAAAGAAATAAAGCCATAAAGAAGACAAGAAATGTCTTTTATATATTTATATATATAATTTAAATAAAAAACATTATATTCCTTATTTAAAGATTTTTTTTTAGAAAATAATACTCGAAGGGATTAAAATAGAATGAAAGATAGAAAAAGTGAAATATACTATAGATGAAAAATATTAAGGCTCTAAACGCGAATTCCAATAAATTTACAGGAACATAATAGATTATTGCATGATACATAAAAAAAAATAAACTTAAATCTATGAGCACTCAGAAGTGACGGATTATTGGAGGATACATCAAAACCACAATGAGTCCAAGAAAATTTTCTACCAATTTGCATATTGCATTTCCCTAAACTTGCTTTCAACGAATATTATAGAATAAATTATGTCAAATTTCCTTCATCCAGGGTGTTTTCTTAAATTACTAAACAATATGCATATATGAAGTAGACAAAGAGGAGAATTGCTCAGTTTGTCTGTTTCAACTTCTAAACAAGGTGTCATGCAGTGCTGAATATATTAGTTCTGAGAAAAGGCTTGCGATGGAAACTGCATATGCAAATGGGAAGGGTTCATAAAACTAAAGTTAATTTGTAAGCATAGCATTATTGTCTAATACCTAATACCTAATGCTCCGAGTCTGTTTTGGATAAGAAATTATTGATCTGGAAATTACATTGTTTCACGTTGACTTCCAATGTTCAAGATATTTAGACCCATTGTTTATCACAAAGCTTGCACTCCATCCTCGCTCACTGATAAAAATTGTTATTGTGTAAAACGTTGCTTTCCCTGATAAAACTTCGATGGGATCACTGATAAAACTTATTATCGTGTAAAACGTTGCTTGCCCTGATAAAACTTTGATGGGGTTGGGTGGAGGTAAGTAAACCCAACATCAAACGCGTAGACCCTGTAAGTAGACATTAAACGATGAGGTAAGTAAACATTAAACGAAGCTTGTATAACTCATAGTTGTCTCGGTGGAGTCTCATGGTGTACAACGAAGGTCCCAGCGATGGAGGATCAGAAACAATAAATGTTGTTATACACAAAAGATGGTACAATCACGTCAGAAGCTGGCACTGTCACATCACAACACTGGATAGAATCGTCGGGACGAGAGATGGTCAGAATTGTCTTTGGCATGCAATCAACCTCCATGGCATGGGGTATGCATGCATGATCTGTTAACATGGGAGTAGTAGTGCACTTATCCACATGCACTAGCCAATCATTGGCTTAATGCATGGTGGATAGTGCTTTCCATCGTGGAATAGCTCTTTGTTAGCCTTATGTTTGTCGCCAATCATTGTACATCTCACAATATGATCTATCCATCCACCATTGTGCAATTTATATCCAACCGACATTGCACAATCTCTATCCAACCGCCATTGTACATAAGTTGTGTAGTCATCTCCATATATAAGTTATACAATGGCTTGTCGTACATATTGTTATACAAAATTTCTAGGGTATCCATCCTACTGTACAAATAATTGTACAGATTACTTATGTATCTTTTTCATTTCTGTTTGTTTCTAGAAGAGTTTACACACAATTATCAAAATGAAATTTTTTATAGAAAAATTTAATCGCCAAAATTTTTATATCTAGAAAGTGAAAATCTAGATGCAGTTAATGAACAAAAACCTATGGAGAATAGTAAAAGGGATTGAGCAATGACCTACATATCCAAATAAATAATTGGAATGGTAGAGCATATATGATTAAGCCGAAGCTATTATTGGTCTTTCTCTCTCAAACTCTAAGTTGTATCATCTATATCTAGAAACATCATCCAACTTGGAAATTTGGGATAATTTGAATAAGCTATTTGGAGCAAAAGAAATGAATGCAAAGTTTTCTCCAAAGCTACAATTATTCAGATTCAATGTCTACTTAGTTCACTATGTCTAGCCACAAACAATTTGGATCTCTCATTGGAAAACTCGTCGAAGTCAAAGCTATGGTAAAGGAAGAGGAAGAAAAATCAATGTGGTTAAACATCCTACCTTCTCAATACAACAATGTTGTATTTACTCTCAGTGAGATGTCTTCACACACTCTATAAGACATGATTTCATCAATCTTAGCTAAAGAAAAGAGAGACACTGTAGTGAACTTGAAAGGAGATTCTTAGCCAGAGACAACAATATGCTCAAAGAAAAGGATGGCAAAGAGAATGACAAGACTGGGATTGAATGTTACTACTATGGAAAAACAGGTCATACTATGATTAATTGCAAAACTTGTGTCAATGACCTTCTCAAAGGAAAGCTTAAAGAATCAAAAAATGTAGTCATTGCCAAAGATCCACCAAACACTGACAGCGATGATGACCTTGTTAAAGAACTAGCATTGTTCACAGTTTAAGAGACATGCACTTTGAATACATGGAGTGATGTAGGTGAGGATAGATAGTTGTTTAATAGTTCGGTATGCTTGTGGATCGAAGAAACTTATATCACATTGGGGTTATGAGACATGCATGTGGAGATTGGTGTTCTATAGTCAAGGGGAGATCTAAGATCTAGAAGTTCAACATCATACTTTTGCAATGTTTATGAGGCATTTCATATGCAAATGGTGTCAAATGTGATGGGAACTTATATTATAGTTGGGAGAATATAACTTTTCGAGGAATAGAGAGTAACTTGAAGGAGTCTTACTGGTTCAAGCATTGTTTTCAAAGAAGAAGCATCTGAAGAATATTTGATTTTATTGTTTTAGTTTTCAGTAAATGTATTTTCAATGAGTGTATCTTCTTTCAATGAGTTTTGTTTTCAGTACTATAAGCCTTAAGAGATGGTGTTATAATATAAGGCTTACATGTATAATAAAGTCACCATAGTGACTTAGGCTATAAGATAGTGTTTCCGATTATTATTAGCTTTTAGGTTTTTGGACAACGATTACCTCTCAAACTCTATATAAAAGAGGCAAATCTCATTGTAAGAGTGCCAAGTATTTTCATAATATAATATTTTGTTATTGTGTGTATCTCTTTCTCAACCCTATCTAGGGTTTTGGGATTTAACGATCTAGCATATTATCATCACATTTTTCATGTCTAATAACATTCATATTTATATGTTATTGCTTAAAGTTCATGGATAAATTTTTAACCTTGTTATTTCAACATTAACATTAACACTTTCTCTTTATGTGGCATGGTTCATTTAAAACAGAATCCAAGTTGGAAAGTAGCAATTTTAATGAAAGACCATAGTATTTTATGGTGGTAATGATTATAGACCATGGTCTTTTATGGTGGGAAATTGAAATTTTTTTAGACAATTAACTACCACACATTTCATATTGTATTATTTAGATCGATCGTTATATAAGTATGTGGAGTTGATGGTCAATTGGGTGTGACTTGAGTGGCTAAGAGGAAAGTTGATATCCTCCCCCACTTGGGTTCAAATCCCACTTTGTGACATACTTTCTCTTTTCGTGAGCCAATTGTTTAATGTTGACTTGGCCTTGAGCCCTGAAGAATTTGGTTTACCCTAGGTACCATCCTCGGAATTAAGGGAAGTACCCAGTGGGTTTCCCTAGGAAATGCATTACACAATATTAAAAAATAAAAGTGGACTTGATGGCCATTATATGGTAAATATTATGAACTTAACATATAAATGTTGTATATGTAAACATGTAATGATCAATTTAAATGATATGATCTCAGTTGAGTGGTAGTTAATAGTCTCAAAGAAAAGTTCAATTTCCCACTGTAAGAGACCATGGTCTATAATCATTAGCCTCATAAGAGACCATGGTTTATAGTTGTCAATTCAAAAATATGAGTTATCTTATCAACCTAAATGATATGAATGAGATCTCATATTGTCAACATTATATAGTGAAAATACCACACATCTCATACCATATCATTTAGGTTGATAAGCTAACTCATATTTTTTAATTGACGACTATAAATCATGGTCTCTTATGGTGCTAATGATTATAGTCCATGGTCTCTTATGGTGGGAAATTGAACTTTTCTTTACTACCACAACACTCATATTGTATCATTTAAATTGATCATTACATAAACATTTAGAGTTGATGGTCATTTAATAGTCACAAAATACCACATGTAACATACCATATCATTTAAGTTGATCATTTTTATAAGCATGTATAGTTGATGGTCATTATATAATGAAAAATCAAGATTTTTATTCCCTCCATTTGTTGATGAAAAATGCAATGTGATGCTTTTTGACGTCCATGTTAAGGCAGTTGTGCATTGTCTTTACATGTGAGATAAAGATCCAATTTTATCACATTATTCTAATAAGTATAAATTGAGTAAAGATGGAAAGCACCATTTAATTAACTCATATAATCCAGTAAGTATTTACATGATATCAATTACACAATAAAATATTAAGTAGAGTTTCTCCCTAACATCCACTACACATGCATAGAGTTCTTAGAAGAGGTTCCTCTTGGTGGTTGTAAGGCTTAACAAAAGATTTCATAAGGCTGAGAACCAAAACCAACCCTAAAGCAAAAGTAATAATTAAATGTAAGTTGTTTATGCAGTGTAAATATATTTTTCTATAAATAAGTTCACCGCCTTTAAAAGGAAAAGTTCAACATAAGATAGATCTCATGCTTTAGTTTATATCACCTATAGAACATCGCTAGTGAGAAAATGAAGAACTAAACTAAGGTCTCTGAGAAGGGATAAATTAGCCTAAAGAATATTTTATTTTAGTGTGATATATGAGCAAGCAAATAAGTTTTAAGAATAAGTGTAAGAAGTGCATGATAAGTAAAAGAAAAAAAATATAAAAGTAACCATGGATGTAAGATTTTGAAGAACAAGTGTGGGACCTATAGAGTATTATGGCACCCAACCTGGTAGGGACATCAAGTGAGGCATGTAACAAAGGCAACGATCCCGAGGGACCAACTCCAAGACCCCCTGCATGAAGCTCAAAGCACTTAACCACTTGAACTAGTCAATCAGGATGTGTGTGTGAGAGAGAATTCAATCTACATATGGGGGCAATGAAGACAAATGCATAGACACAATGTAACAACATCAACTTCATCGATCATTGCATGTTAATGGATACTCTCAACCCAATTTTCTTTTATGATTCGACATTCAATGTCAATGGTCAAGTGATGGAAGCTCTTTTCCAATGCATAGGCAAAGTGTTTCAAAAGAAAACAACTCAAGAGGTTGTCTACAAGCATATGCAAAAGTACAAGAGAGTTACAGTTCTATTTGAATATAAAAAGATGATTCAACCAAGAAGGCTATGTTACCAAGTAGTTTACTAGATTGATTCCAAGTTCATTTTTAAAAGCTTCCAATTCATTTTGAATTCAAACGTTTCTTCTTTATTTTAATTTTTAGATTATGAAAACTTTTTATAACCTGCAACTTGCTACATGTATTTAAAATCCAAACTTTGGCGTTATTGTAGGTTTAAGGTGGGAGGATTTTGGTGGCCAAACTCGTTTTGTAGTTTATAATCTGAGTGTTCAGCTAAACATGCAGTGCTTCTAGATGTAGACACAATTGGAGTATGTTCAAGCACATTTCACCAAGAAGCATATGTTGGCCTTACAAAGGCCTAATCATTTAGTAATTGTGCACTTAATCTTGGTTTCTACAACAAACAATTCAAATTGAAGAATAAATTTAATGTCATTGACCTAAACAATATAGATCCAGTGGGGCCCACTTTCCAGGATGCAGACATCAATTGGTTAGATGTAGAGGTAAATTCATCTCATGAATCAAAGGCTCTCTCTATATAGAGAGAGAGAGAGAGAGTATATATAATGAAACTATGTTTCATCGGATTTCTCTCTCATATGAACTAATGTCTGTTTTACAATATAATTTTGTAGATTTGTGATGAAATGGAAATGATTTTATATAAATCAAACAGATTTGATATGAAATGGAAAATCCTTAATCCTTATGAAATTTTGAATATTTTTCGCAGTTTTTACTAATTTGAGTTATAGCAAGTTTTGTGTAGAGTTTGGTCAAGCCAAACAAAAGACTCCATTCTTTGGATTTGCCAAAGCCCTATAACAATGACTTTTACAACAATTATGGTTCAGGTTGGATTAATGTGCATAACGTATAAGAGATGATGAACAGGAAAATGGGCATCGACCACCTTTAATGTTCAAGGGAATACTTTCTTACTTTGAACAGATCAATTCCTTTTCCAAAGGGAGGATCTAAAAGTTATTTAGAATTATATATAGCTGGAAAGATGAGCACAGCATTTTAAAAAATAAGGCTCTATATTGCACAATAAATGTCCAAAACCCGAATATTGTGCCACAATTGGAAATGGATGTGGTGGAAGCATGGTTGCTCAAAAGAGAAGTCTTAAACTAGAGAGTGTCCTTCTCAACATAAGCTTGACGCATTTGGCTAGAAGTTGCTGCCTAATTTGTCTAATATGCAAACAAATTGAGAATGAAATGTCAGAGTTTTATGGCTTTCACCTCAAAATTCAACAAGTTTAACTACCAATCAATGAGTTTTTTATTCAGAAACATAGATGGAGTTTTTTATTCAGAAACATAGATGGCTAAAATCTATACAAGGGAAGTGAACGTGGGCCACTTTCTATACGAGAACATATGGAACTTGGCCAAGAACAATTTCAACATAAACGCAAGGATAATTTCAACATAAACACCAATTAGATGGCTTCTAGTGATAATCAAATCAATGATTAACCATGCATGGCAAGTTCGAATCATTATCTCATTTAAAAAAGAGTGATATTGCCTTCATGAACTATTGAATCTTGAAGGGATTCATGCCAATGTTGCAAAACTCTCCCAAGTTTTTCAAGTTTCCCAGGTCAGAATTTTTCGAAATTTTCAAGTCTAAGTTTACGGTTATCTAGTTGTGCCCATTTTTTGCTGATTTTTTTAATTTTCTGAGTTGGTAACGCCCAGCAAGTTTTTCCCAAGTCCAAGTTTTGCAACACTGATTCAAACTAAGGTGGCCATAGCGATCAAGTATGGGCACAACATAATGAATGGACTACCAACCAAATTTGATCCTCAACTTTTCTTGATTCTAGCCTTCCTTTATATTTCATGGATTGTAAACTTGAATATATCCCACATGGGAAATAGACAATGATGACAAGACTAATTTTTATGGCCAGGGTAAAAGGGCCATGTTAACCACAAGTATACAATTTACTGTCTAAAGGAACTTACAAGAACATTTGGCATTATGGGCTAATCACCCCAAGCTTTCCCAACAAGGGAGGGATGCTTCCATAGCATAAATGAACCACTAAATGAGAAATTGCATAAACAATATGCTAGGAAGATTGAATGGTGTTTCTTTAGAAAAACACCTCCCACATATGGCTTTGGCCATTGCTTTACATTGGGCTCAAGGGAAATAATTTCATCACCAGAAGTGGTAGGAAGTTATAGTGTGTTAGCAGTTGCGGTGTTAGATAGATCATCAGGAAATGGAACATAGCTTTAGCATCATATTGATGACTCATGAGTGCAAATATTCGGTTTGTTTTGATACCCTTCAATGCAAGATGGTTCCAAATCTTCCTACACCGTTGAGTGAATGGTTATTGGCAAGCTAGTCTAGGGAGATAGATGTGATCTTCGGTCAGATAATCGTAGTAGGGGCCACCCCAAGGGCACTGCTTCAGAAATATGTCTGCCTATGGTGCTACTATTTCCATGCTCAAAATCAAAGAAGTCAACCCAGCATCATGGAACATAATTTAGCCAAATACTTTGCACGGTTCCAACAAAAAGCAACAGAACTTGTTAGCAGTCCTGGTGCATGATATCTATGACTCATGAGAGCATGTATTCGGTTTGTTTTGATACCCTTCAATGCAAGATGGTTCTAAGTCTTCCTACTCCTTTAAGTGATTGGTTATTGGAAAACTAGTTGAGGTAGCTACTAGCTAGATGTGATCTTGAGTCAGATAATCATAGTAAGGACCACCCCAAGGGCACTGCTTCCAGAAATCTGCCTGCCTATAATGGCACTATTTCCATTCTCAAAGTCAAACAAATCCAAACTTGTCCAATCAAGTATTAGCATTCCACTGAGGAGATATACTCCCCTAACAGTACTTACCATGTGTGCATAATACTCTTAGTATGGCCACTAAATATCTTCATAGTAGATTTGTTATAGGATGAAGTGGAAGACATCAAGCAAAAGCAAATTGTAAACATCCTTCCAACTTCAACGCGAGTGAAAATTGAAAACAGTGCCTCTTGTATTGCTTCTACTGTTTGAGAGGCAATACAATCTGATGGCATTCCTTGTTTCCATTGCCCTCCTCCATTCATCAACACATCCCTACTTAAATTTATGTGGGCTCTTCAATCATGGCCATGGTAGGGCACAAACTATGTATGCTTCAATTCAGATCGGGGTTTCAGAGCTAGAGAAACCCTCTAGAGACCAAACCATTATTTCTATTTCTTTCTTTCCTGCCCTATTTCTGAATTTTGTTCTTCTCCATATGGAACTTATCTTAGAACCAATATGGCTGTATAATCAAGTTAGAATTCCTGGTTTCATGTAGGGTATGCACACCCAAGAAGAGACTTGGGCAGAGGGAATGAGAAACTTCCAAAGGACGTTAATGAAATTTTGATGGAATTATAATCGACCCTGGTTTAAGGCATTTGATTGTTTGTAAGGGCTATAAGTGAAGGATGACAATAGGATAAGCACGCAGCTGCTTGAAAAAATTGCATCTACCAGAAAAGCATCAGATCAATAGATACCACTCGTGGTTGAAAACCATATTCAATTTTACATGTGTAACTTCTGACTACAGGTTATGCATAAAATTTCTAATTTAGAATCTAATTATAAATCTCATTTTAAGAATCAGTATTGCATTTGTAATTTTGTAGAATTATCTAATTATAGGATTCTATTTTTCTTGCAAACTTGACAAAAAAAATAAACAATGCATTAGTGGAATCAGGTTGGAAATCATATGAACAGTGAAATTGAAATTTAATTTAATTTTGTTCAATGGAATATGTGTTAACAGCTATAAAAGGAAATTCTTTTATTTAAAAAGAAAACAAAAATAAATTGAATATAATGACATCTCCCAATCCAGGTACACCAGCGGTTAATGTACTATATATACTAGTCAAACAATCAAAATCGTATTCTAAAATAACTAAATTACACACATAACACTTAGCCAGTGAAAGTAGATAACAGCCTCATAGTCCTGAACTTTTCGCACTTATTTCCCAAGGACTCTACTGGTTCAACGACTCAGCCAATCGACACAGGAACAAAGCCCCCAGCACCACTGTAATGGATAGTCCTTAACATACACCTCTCTACTCAGGCCTATTATATAGAAAGTAAATGATCTTTCACGACGGGTCATGATTACTCGTGTCACGGGTACAACAGTGATTTGGTGTCTTTCACATATAACTCTTGCAGTTGGAGGAACAGGAGCCCTATCAGCAATAATATCAGACGAGAATTTGTTGAGGACAAATGAATCCGAAAAGTTTGTGGGCTTGCACTGGTAGGCCTGAATGTTGCACAATTGTACTCCTTTAGCTCTGTGGAACACCTCATCTGGAACAGATGCTGCACTGCTACAGGCACTGATTTTTCTGGTCATAAGAGTCCTCCTACACAAGCATAAATCCAATTCGATCCCAGATCAGTATTAAATGGCATATCAAAACATCAGTAGCTATGAAAGAAATGAAAAAATAGAGGAAATGAAAGTCAGCAACGATACCTGAAAAATAAATTGGAAATCAGAAAATAGGTAGAAACTGCCTGTTACCCTTCATAGTGCATGAGGGTTACACCGTACACGTGTGATTTTCATCACATTTTAGGGATTTGCAGGATAATAGCTTCATGAGGTTTGGCTTGACTTGGAGATGATGCTATCATTTGATTGCTTGTTTGCCTTGGTGGGAAGAGCTCCCATTGTGATGGACTGTCATTGGTTCTCTCTTTATGGTTACAGATTTTGGTAGATGGATCAGCGTGATAGTAAATAGTTGATGGTGATGCTTGCTACTTCATGTCACTTATATTGGCATCATGGTGTTGTGTACCTGGCAGTGTTACCAACATCTCGATAATATCTCAATGTTGGCGATATTATCTTCAAAACCAGGGTCGGCGATATTTTCCAATATTTTCATTCTTGCAACATTGTTTTTCATTCTTACGACATTTTCAGATATTTTCCGATATTTTCCCCGATGTTGCCGATATTTTCGTTTTCAGACCCTCGGCGATATTTTGCCTATGCCGATGTTTGCAACACTGGTACCTGGTATATTGCTCTTCATATCTAGATGGTATTAGTCCCTTGAATATATGGTTCTAGACCCCCAAGGGGTTGGACAATGATCATGATGTGGGATGTTATGGCTCTTATTGATGGAACACCCTAGTAATTATTGATGGATATGTTCATCATGGTGGTATGGCATGTTTTCAATGGTTGGAGGCTCGCATCTAGCATATGAGGGGTATTGGAGGGTTTTGCGTAGCATTTGCTGACATATTTGACTGGCCCTTAGTGCATCTCAGGATAGGGAACCTATCAACTAAGGGTTTCCCTAAGTTTTGATAATTAATTATTGCTCCTCATGTGTTGGTGTTTTCTAGTCCTTTAATGGTTTTATTTGGCATGGTCGAGCTTGGGTTGAGCCTATCTTGTGAGCACCCTAGCCTACTTGGGGGTTATTAACACTTGGATGGCTTTATTATGACATGGAGCATTGACTTAGGTGGAGCATACCCCTTATTGGCACACATTTGGAGGCATATTCATATTTATTTGTATTTTATTGCTTGATGATGTGGATATCCCCTCTTCCGTGGAGTTAGTTGGCATGTATGTATTCCCTGCACATGGATTGAGGGCTATTATTTGAGCATTGACTTAGGGGAGCACTCCCCTTATTGGCACATATTTGGAGGCATATTCACATTTATTTGCATTTTATTGCTTGATGATGGGACCATCCCCTCTTCCATGGAATTAGTTGGCATGTATGTATTCCTTGCACATGGATTGAGGGCTATTATTTGATATGTTGACCTCTTCCTCCTTGTACTTGGCCATTTGCACATTTATTGAGGAAATGGTTACACCTTGGAGACCACATCATGGAGTTTTTACTTGGCATGTGTAAAAAGGTTTGCCTATTTTTAGCACGCATGCACATGTGTGGGCTTTTTATTCATCTTCATTGTGGGCTGAGCCTTCACTGGATACTTTGGCACATTTATTAATGCTCTTTGATGGTGCATTTTGGCTTGGAGCACCCACATGTGCCACTTGTACTTTCTTATTACTTGGTCTTCTCACTATTTTTGGATGGCACGTGTGAGGGTAATTTTGGTGATGCATGCCAGCTTATCAGCAAATATCCTTTGACAGAGTGCCCTGATTGCTACCAGATCAACACCATTAGATGCAGAGTGGCTGGAGCATTTCCAAAAAGTTGTTATAATAAAGAATCTGATCATATTAAGGCAGTTATGGCAATTTCAAATCTGCCATTTTAAAACCCTCACTGCATTTTGACCAAACATGGCAATGGGAGTTGGCCATTGTTCATTTATGAAGGTTGTTATGAGCCACCTACCTTGGAGGAGTTTGAGAGCACACATTGGAGATTGTTCGCATGGTCAACCACTTTGGAAAAGACACTTGGCATAACCAACATTATTTTATTATCATTGTCTTGTCTCATGGAGTTGGTTACATGAGAACATTATTATATTGTTTTCCTTGGAGATAAGAATGTATATTTTATTAATTCTTCTTGGAGAAGAAAGTGGATCTCAAAAACTCATTGCTACTTTTAGTAAGGAAGTTGTTGAGGAGGTCTAAATGTAATATTCTATTGTTATTCCTTGGAGAACTAAAGGATCTAAGAAAACAATTACTTTTTATTGTAAGGGTAGTTAAGCAAGACTCTACATAAAGAGTAGCTCCTCCCATTTCATGTATGGTTGGATTTGGGGACTTTTCCCCTTGAGCTTAATTGAACATCTGGAACATAACGCGAGTACAAAGGTTTCTATCCTATGAAGTGTATGTGTTGGGCTTTACTTGTTAAATGTAATACTTGCAAAGAGGATATGCTTGGAAGGGCTAATGTATGGGTAAGATTCTATCTTCTTAAATTTGAGTTGTTGCAACTTGCATCTTAGAAGTGTCTTGTCAGAGGTTGATTTCCCTTTCAATACCTTTGATGTTTATCTGATGGATTGTGATGGTCAAATCTCTTAATTTGAGTTAGATGGAATTTACTTGGTTCTCCTTAAATGGATTCTTGAGTATAATTCACATTTTATATTAACAAATTAAGGAAGATTGTAGATTGGTTCATTTCAGCTCTTTCATGCCTGAATCATATGTAAGAGCATCACTCAGTTTGATCATTTGACTCCATGCCCAATGGATAGGCACTAGGCTTGATCTACCGATCATATTTTCATTTTCCTATATGATAACACTTGTTTTGCTAAAGCCCCTCGTCATTTCACCTTGAGCTCTTATTGCCTAATCTTTAGCAATCCTACATTACGGAAGCCCCCATTGAGTTGGAGAAGAGCCAACCTAAAGAGTGGAAGAATGTTATTTGGTGACATTGGATAACCTCTCCAAGTTGCCAATAGGCTAGCAATGCTCTTTTAGATTTTAACTAGAAAGTGCTAGTTTGATGAGTAACACTGCCCGTGATTTAAAATTTAGGCATGAATTGCTCTCTACAGATTCAAGCATTTGAACTAGAAATATTTCCCTCCCTTTCCCCATTTTTCCATCATGTGCAAGGAAACTTGAAAGGTAGAACAATTCTGAGTAAAAGAAAACAACAAGAGTTCATTTTCTCTAAAGCACAATCATGAAGATAAAATGTTGCAAAAATGTACCATCTGACAGTAGCAATTTTTCGGGTAAGAAGAGAACCATCTCCCCGGCACTTCTCACACTTGACAAGACCACGAG
The DNA here is from genome assembly GCA_009831015.1 of Picea engelmannii. Taxonomy (NCBI): domain Eukaryota; kingdom Viridiplantae; phylum Streptophyta; class Pinopsida; order Pinales; family Pinaceae; genus Picea; species Picea engelmannii. The sequence continues at coordinate 690,220 of ML781317.1, read as the reverse complement.
ATTGGCAAACGGAACAAGGAAGCCTTCCCTCTCCTTTACAGTTCCCACAACTGCAAACAATGCAAGCAAAACAGATGAAACTTGGAAAAGAAGCAATCATATAAATACAGTAAACAGATCAAAATATATAATCGGGCAAGTATGATAGGGATTAAAGAAATTTTTGATAACCATACAATTAAAGAATTTATGTTAAGCACACAAACAGAAGAAAATGCCTGCATGCCTTGCAAAACACATTCTTACATTGAGTCCGATCCATCAGTGTGTGCAATTAGGCCCCTTCCATGACAAAGAGAGCATACTATCATTGTCTGAGATGTATAGAAACCAGGCTCCCTATTGTTGTTTTTGTTGCAAGTAGGACAAGGCAGCTCACCACGTCCAGCACAGCCTGCCATTTTCCACATTCATGAAAAATAAATTTAATTAATATTCAAACTTCACTTTCAGGTACTCTACATATGTGTAAAATGTGTGGGTATATTGCTGCATCTTTGAATGCCCACCAGAACACTTTTCTACAGCTTCAGAATGTGGCACCTTCAACCTGGCCTCTTTTCGTGATACAAACAGAAGTGGAAATTCTGATTTCATATCCAGTTCCCAAGGTCCAGGTTCTGGACCAGACTCTTTCCCATCTATTGGACCACCAGGATACGGTTCTATTTCTACTATGACATCTCTCTCTTCGATGAAGGTTTCCAAGGTACCAACATATGCATTGCAATCTTCCACTGCATGTATATTCCATTTACGAGCAGGCCGACTTCCCCAACAACATCGATGACCAACATGGTCTATAAGTAATTCTCTGATTTCTACCTCATCCAGCACCTGTGAACTGAAAAAGCAAAGCACAATCAGACTGTATAAATGCCATAAAAATAGTTCTTTCTTTACCAAAACTAAAAGAATTATAAGTACGAATAATAGTTTAATATCTTGCTTTTGATTGAACTCAAGCAGAACAATACTCCTCTCAAACAAGATTCAACAGTTTGATATTAGTAAGGCAAAAGAAATCTAAAACAAGTTATACACATGAAACACCCTTAAAAATGAAGACGGATACAGAGAACTTAACCTTGAATTTTTTATACAAAGAAACAGGGTGGACATAAGACACCAAATGGGAAAAAAACTATGAATCTTTAAGCAATTACTCCTAATGCTGATACACTGTAACACCAATGAACACATTAAATTGTGATTGTTGATTATACCATGCTTTGAAAATATGCATCTCACTACCAAACATACCCATTCTACAAATATCAAACTAAACCATAGAAAAAACAGTAGTTTAGCATATTATAAAAATTAATATGTAGGAATGCTAAAAAAACACTTCTCATTGATAATATTAAAATACTAAAGTATTTTAATACTCAGATGAAAAAATCGATTGAAAAAAAATCATCTCTCTCAATAAGATAAATTGGAATTATCAACTGTTTAAAAAAGAAGGTTCAGTAGGTATCATGCAGATTTCAGTAATATTTTCATCATTTTTCATTTCTGCCATTTTCGTTTTTAATTATCTTCATCCTAGATAGGCTTTGGAGTCGGAACTGAAGCAAGAGTCAACCATTCTTGTTTTTATTTGGCTGAACTATTCAGTTTTCATATTCAATGTTTGAATAGATGTTCAGGATATTTTCCCAAACAGAATTTGGCTATTGTTTATCAAAATTATGGGTTTAATATTCACTTGAGCCTCCAAGCTGGCATTATTGTTATTATGGGCAAGAGCCTGCATTTCTGTAACGCTTTATTTTATTGTATTTAGCAGCTATTTTAGGCTAAGGCCGACCTAGTCAACCACCTTGGGGATAGAATCCCACCTCTAGGATGGTGTATAAGTACACACTTCCTGATTTGTAATATCCATTCAAGTGACTCATTCATTAATCATAAGCCTAAAGGGCACTTTCTCTCTATTGTGCTCTCTTTTCCAGACTAAGTTGCATGAAATGTGGATACATGTACAAGTTTTTGAAATGGAAACGCCTGGAAACATGAACCCCCCAAAATGGGTACGCGGGGAAACGCAGTATACAAAAAATAAAAAAAAATATAGATATATCGGTTTTTTTAATAATGCATTATCTTGCAAGAAAATAAGAATGATGTTAAGGTTTAAGCTATTATTAGGTTTCTTTTCAATTCACTAGATAACCATAGCATAGATAGGATCACTGAGAAATACACAATCACAAGAGACACATCATTTATCCTAGGAAATCCTCATGAGGGAAAAAACCCAGCAAAAACTTCCTTAATATAGATAGCCAATACAATGCCAAGAGAATGAACCAAACAATACAGAAATTCCTCTCCCAAGTATGTGCCTCGCTCTCTCTTCCTTCTTCTCCAACTACAGCTCCAAACTTGCGCTCTGATGAAAAAGTGAGTGAGTGAACAAATGAGGCGTTGGCCTCTCTTATTTATACAATCTGGCAGGTGCTCTGAGATGTCTTTTCACTGGTAGGGCCGACTTCTCATTCTGGGTGGTTATAACCACTTTAATATATTATGGGGGCCGACTTCTCATTTAGCATATTACAATTAAGGTTTGACCAATCCGCAAAAGGGGATTTGGTCATTTACAATTCCCGACATGATCAATCCACAAAAGGGGATTGATCTAATGAATAATACATCAATAATAAATAGAATACTCTTTGCAGTTACAATATTTCAACACTCCCCCTTCACAAGAAGGGTATTCTTCAACCAACAGCATCAAGCGAGAGAGAGGGAAGCATCATTAACAGCATCTTGGAACACTGACTGGCGTATCTATAAATCATCATAAGTTTTTCTCATCATCAATAGCAGCAACAACACAGCACAAAATCTGGAGTATCATCAACATCAGCAACAACACAGCACAAAGGCTGGAGTATCATCAACAACAGCACTAGGCTGAGAATCTTCAGCACGAAGCTGGCATCACAGCATGAAGCTGGCTACACAATATCATCAGCACGAAGCTGGCATCACAGTACGAGACTGGCACACATCATCACAGCACGAGGCTGGTACATCATCACAGCACGAGGTTGGTACATCATCAGCACAAGGCTGGCATCACAACACTACTCCCCCTTTCAAGGGAGGTCCTTTCGGACTATGCCAAGTTTATCTCAAAAGTGCTCAAACTTTACACGAGATAGAGGCTTGATCAACACATCAGCAACATGTTCATCCGTGCTAACATACTGGAGCTTTACAGCTCCTCTCTGCACCATATCACGGATGTAATGATATCGGATCTCTATGTGTTTTGACTTGTCATGGAACACAGGGTTCTCTGTCATCTTTATGCAGCTCTGGTTATCACATAGGATCATGGTTGCTTCCAACTCTAGGTCTAATAGACCTGTCAACAACTTCCGAAGCCATATGGCTTCACAACTGGCAGAACAAGAAGCAATGTATTCTGCTTCTACCGTGCTAAAAGCAATGCTTGATTGCTTCCTACTCTGCAATGAGATCATGTCTGACCCTAGACTGAAACAACATCCTAAAGTTCTCTTTCTATCAAAGACACTTCCAGCCCAATCTAAATCAATATAACCACTTAGTCTGAAGTCATGATCTCCATCATAACTGAGACCACAATCTAATGTACCCTTAAGGTACCTCATCACATGTTTTGCAGCAACTAGGTGAACACGTCTAGGCTCTACCAGAAACTGACTCAAGGTGTTCACAGCAAAACAGATATCTGGCCTGGTATTCGTCAGATACATCAACGATCCAATGATTTGTCTGTATAACGTAGCATTAATCAATTCTAACGAAGTGAAAACCAGGAGCTTCAACTTTGTTTCCATGGGTGTATTCATGGACTTTCACTCCAACATGTCAAATCTCTTCAGGATTTCAATTGCATACTTCCCTTGGTTAAGGAAGATCCTCTATGGGCTCTGCCAGACCTCAAGACCTAAGAAATAGTGCATTAGGCCAAGGTCTTTCATGTCAAATTCTGCAGCGAGCTTCTTCTTTCATTCAGTGATGAGCTTTTCTTCTCCAGTTAAGAATAAGTCATCCACATACAGCAGCAATATAACAGGCTCATCATTCATAACCTTGAAGTAAAGGTTAGAATCTGCTTTACTCTTGGTAAAGCCCAAGATTGTCAGAAAACTGTCAATCCTTCCATACCAAGCTCTAGGAGCTTGCTTCAATCCGTACAAATCCTTCTTCAACTTGCACACATGAGTCTTCCTATCTTCAACTTCAAATCCTTGAGGTTGTTCTATATACACTTCTTCTTCAATGACACCATTCAAGAAGGCGGTTTTCACATCCATCTGGTGTAACTTCCACTTCATCTTAGCTACAAGGGCTATGATGGTTCTGATCGAAGTGTATCTGGCTATAGGAGCAAATGTCTTTTCATAGTCAATGCCTTCTTTTTGAGAAAAGCCACGAGCAACAAACCTTGCTTTATACTTCTCAATACTTCCATCAGCACCATGTTTTATTTTGAAAAGCCAATTGGAAGATACCACATCCTTGCTCTTCAGTCTAGGAACTATTTCCCATACATCATTCTTTATGATGGATTGGTATTCTTTTGTCATGGCATCTTCCCATTCTTTCTTTTGAATGGCTTCTTCAAAGAAGGTAGGCTCCTTCTCTAGGAGATCACACATCAAAGCCATATAACTGGAGAATGGCTTAGGTTTCTTCACTTGCCGCATGGTTCCTTCACGGACACCATACTTCTCTCCATCTTGAATAAGTTCCCTTGCCCAAGCTAGCTTTCTCTTGTGGGAGATCGTCATCTGGGGAGGTTCTTGAGATTCTACTATGTCATGATCTTCTAGAATCTCCTCATCAGGGGAAGCTATGACTTCCCTCACTGGTTTTGCAACTCTGGGAGCTACAGGTTCCTCTTCACATACTTCTTCAAGCTGGCATCTTCTTGATTTCTTGAGTGTTGCATCTTCATCAAAGGTTACATCCCTGCTGATCTCAATATGATGGTAACCTGGTATATAAACTCTGAAGGCCTTGGAGACCTCACAATATCCAACAAATATTCCCTTCTTCCCTGAAGGGTCCAGCTTGTTTCTCTTCTCTTTTGGAATATGTACAAATACTGGGCAGCCAAATATTTTGAGATGGCTTACTCCTAGCTTCTTTCCGGAGAACATCTCTTCTGGGGTCTTGAACCCAAGTGCACTATGGGACAATCTGTTCTGCACATATACTAATGTTTTTGCTGCTTTTGCCCATAAGCACATTGGAAGATCTTGATCATGAATCATGGTCTTCACTGCTTCCATTGTAGTTCTGTTCTTTCTTTCTGCTACACCATTTTGTTGAGGATTGTAGGGAGTGGTGATCTCCCTCTTGATCCTGACATCTTTGCAAAAGTTTAGAAACTCTTTTGAGGTGTATTCTCCTCCATTATCTGACCTTAGTATCTTGATCTTTCTTTCAGAAAGATTCTCTATCAAGGCTTTGAATTCCTTGAATTTACTTAACACTTCATCTTTTGATTTCAAAAGGTAAACCCAGGTTTTACGAGAATAGTCATCAATAAAAGATACATAGTATACATACCGACTGATGGAGGTTGATGGCATTGGGCCACACACATCTGAGTGAATGAGTTCTAAGACTCCTTTTGTTTTACTGTCTCTCTTCGGAAAAGGGTTCTTGATGTTCTTCCCTTGTGCACATCCATTGCACACACCTTCATGATCAACCTTGAGTTATGGTAGACCTGTGACTGCTTTGCTTATGTAAGGTAATGCCTTGTAGTTGATGTGGGCTAATCTTCTATGCCAAAGTTCACACAGATTCTCAATGGAGTGGGCCATGGCTACTCTGAATGACCCTTTAGCTTATACAAGCCACCTTCTTCTTTTCCAATAACATTTGCTTCTTTCATGGTTTTTCCTTTGGCCCACGTAAGAACTTCTCCATCTATAAAAGCAACTCTAAAGCCTTTCTTTTCTAAAGTTGATATGGAGAGTAAGTTCTTTGTCAAACCTGGTACATAGAGTACATCCTTCATCTTCATTGGAGTCCCTGAATTAAGCTTGTAATTTGATTCTCCTACTCCCTTGATAGAGTATTGATAATCGTCTCCAAGTGTAACTTTCTGAGAAAACTTATTTTCTGAAAGGCAAGAGAGAATGTCTCTTTGACCTATCATGTGCTTGGAAGCACCACTATCAATGAGCCAAGTGTCCTCACCAGGTGATACTGATCTTGAGAGGGCCAAGATTAAGACATGGTCTTCAATTTGTTCTCTTATCATCTTTGTGGGTGGCTCTTCATCTTCAACTGCATGGGCATGATACCTCTTGTTTTTCTTCTTGTATTCTTCTCGTTTAGCTGGACAATGTTTCACAATATGTCCCATCTTATCACAATGGTAACATTGGTAGGATGTGAAATATTTTCCTTTTCACTGTCCTTTCTGAAACTTTTCGAATCTCCTTGGTTGAGATTCTTTATGTATGAATGTGTTTTGGGGGTGAGACTCTTTATGAGTTTCTTTCTGGAAGTAAGACTTCTTTCTTCCTCCTTTAGTGTGAGTAGCTAGGGCTTGATCTTCATCTCTATATAGAAAAGCTTCTCAGTTAGCTACCCTTGATTCTTTTTTAATACATTCTTCCCAAAGACTGTCAAATTGTAGTTTCTCCTTTCTAGCACAAATAGTTTGAATGAATGCATCTCAAGGTCTTGTGAGACCATTAAGGGTCGTTATTATGAGTTCATCTTCGTCTATAGTATCTCCAATTGCTTCTAGTTGTTCTTTGAATTATGAAATTCTGGAGAAATATTCCTAGATCGTTTCTCCTTTCTGTATCCTTGTATTCTTGAGTTGAGTTCTTAGATTCATCTTCCGATTTATGTTCTTTCCTTCATATAATCTAGTTAGGGCATTAAACATTTCTTTTTGAGTCTTCTTTGAAGACACTTGAGGAATCAAGTGATCTTTGATAGAATCTGCAATGATTCTTTTGGCCCTAATTGTGTCATTTTGGTGTTTTGCTTTAGCTACAGCATCGGCGGGTTCTGGTACATCTTCTTTAATAAATCTTGCTAGGTCATTCTCTTCAAGAATGAGTCCAATCCTATACTTCCAGGCACAGAAGTTTTCCACACCTTCTGGTTTGTCAACAAGCTTAGTGCTTGCAAACATGTTTTACCTGGAGCTAGGAAAATGACCAAAAAATGAAAATGTTCAAAATTGAATTCAAAACTTACCAGGAGGTGCGCTTGGCTGAGGCGAGTAGCCTAGTGTGGTTAGATTTCAGAAAATCCAACGTTTACCCCTTCAAACTTGACCAGCGGATTTCTGGACTGGTGCTTCTGGTTTCCTGGTACTTCTGGTTTTCTGGTACTGGTGAAAACTAGGGTTTCACTTTCCAAGAGATCTGGCCACTGAAAAGGTGCGCTGAAGATGCCAAAGTGTTCCTTGAGGTAGGGCGCACATTTCTAGATGGTTTTGGGGCTGAAATTCTTCTTCAATAAAAAGCCCTAA
>ML781317.1:657458-674794 GCA_009831015.1 Picea engelmannii | reverse complement strand
ATTCCATTAGTCAACGAGTTACCAACCGAACTTAACATGAATTACAACTCAATTTAGCGTGTCTGAGTTACCAATTAGGCGATATCTATAAATCCAACTAACATCAATTACATATCTAAATTAGCAAGTCTAAAATTTGCAATTTAGTCTTTACTCACCATACAAATTTTAATATTTATTACAACCTAAATGGACAATTCTATATTAATCTGAATCCCCATCCAACTAGCCATAAACTTGAATAACAACATTAACATTCTTAAAGTGGAATGCTACCATTAGCACTTATAAGAAATTAAATCTCAACATGTAGTCTAGCTATATTGATCGAACTAACAATGCTAGCGGTCTACTATCATAGAGAAGGGAACTGCTAACTATTAAYAGTGTTGTAGCAATTTAACAAGGTGATTATCATAGCAGTGACATGACAATTAATATAGCATTAACAAGATAGTTTACATGACTGTTTTCATAATAAGTAATATTGCAATAACAAGGCATTTAACATTCTAGTTAACATACAATTAACATAACATTAACAAGGCAATTTGTATGACTGTTAACATAACCATTCATAGTGCAATAACCGGGTGATTTATATAACTGTTAACTATTTAACTTCTTGTGGCATTTAATCAATAAAATGAATCTGCTGACCAATAACATTGCTATAGCAATTGCTCTGGCAATTAATAAGGCAAAAATATAGCATTTCATATTGCAATTAACATGGCCTTTAACAGAAAAAGGAGGCTACTAACCATTAACATTGTTGCAGCAATTATTTTAGTAATTAATAAGGCAACAAAATAGCATTTATTATTGCAGTTAACATGATAATCAACATGGCCAGTAACATTGTTGTGGTAATTAAAGCTTGGCAGAGAGAACGCTGGGTATGCGTTCAATGTGAACGAGGATAAAAGGGACAAACAAAACTGCGGAAGGACCAACTCGTGGTCAGTCAACAGCAACTCAAGCAATGATTAAGGCAAGTCGTGGTCAATTAAGACGGCAACACAGTCAATTTCTAATTATCAAAAACGTGGTCACTCCAACAAGTAAAGTTGTGATTTAAATGGATAAAATCGTGGGTGATTTCTACAGCAACACAGTCAACTTATGATTATCAAAAACGTGGTCATTCCGGCAAGTAAAGTTGTGATTTAAATGGATAAAATCGTGGATGATTTCTACAGCAACACAGTCAACTTCTGATTATAAAAAACGTGGTCATTCCGACAAGTAAAGTTGTGATTTAAATGAATAAAATTGTGGGTGATTTCAACATGCAACACAGTCCATTTTTAATTTCCAAATCGTGGTCTTTCACAACAGGAAATTTGATGAATTGAAAAGCAAAACCGTGGGCATTAACAGGAATCAAATGGCAGCAAAATTTTAAAGCAAAACACGGTCTTCATCAAGGGCAAAATCGCCCCAAAGGTAAAACGAAATGCAGACAAGAATAATTCCTCTTTTCCATTGCCAGAATACAAAATAAAAATGCAGACCAGAAATCATTTCGTTTTTCATTGCCAGAATACCCAATGTAAAATGCAAAGATGAATTCATTTCGTTTTTCATTGCCAGAATACCCAATGTAAAATGCAAAGATGAATTCATTTCGTTTCTCATTGCCAGAATACCCAAAATAAAAATGCTGACCAGAAATCATTTCGTTTTGCATTGCCAGAATACCCAATGTAAAATGCAGAGATGAATTCATTTCGTTTTTCATTGCCAAAATACCCAATGTAAAATGTAGAGATGAATTCATTTCGTTTCTCATTGCCAGAATATCCAAAATAAAAATGCAGACAAGAAATCATTTCGTTTTTCATTGCCAGAATACCCAATGTAAAATGCAAAGATGAATTCATTTCGTTTTTCATTGCCAGAATACCCCAATACAGCGCAGACAACAGTAAGAGAACGCAAGGATCCAATGGGAAGGGTCATGGATTGATTGCAGGGGTTCTATCAGTGAAGGCATAGAGAAAACCAACCAGGACACAAGATAATCCACATGCAGAGGTCGTTGCCAGATGGCGGAATCAACAATCAGCCAGGGACAAACATCAAGGGTAGACGGCTAACAGGTTCGTCCTTCGCTCATCATCCTCGCACAGAAAAGCAAGGCGTTGAGATCCATAGGTCTTTTAACGCTAAGGCGACAACCGTAGATCAGGCTCCTGGCCGACTGCTTAGGCAAGGACTGGTGAGCTAGGGACGAAGGCTAAACAACCACGAAGGTCATAATCAACACAGCAAGGTGGTCAAGACGTGCGGGGAAATGAAGCCATGGGAGCCGATCTATCATCGAGCTAGGGTTAGAAAATTTCAGAAAACCATCTAGACAATCAGTTCACTCACCCAAGTAAAAATGAAGATTCAAGCATAAGTTCTAAAACAATTTACCATACAAAACGAAGAAAGCGTACTGTTGCCTGTTCAGAGTGGACGTCCTGCATGCTCCTTGCAACTCCTGCGTGCTGACCGGTGAGACTACACCGGTACCTCCCAGCCAATGCTAGGGGTACTCTTCTTCCCCCTTAGCCCCCCGAGCCGCAAAGGGGCCACACACTCACTATCCAGAGATTTCGACTAGCTCCCAGCTCGCCTCACAAGGCCGAGCTACCACTCCTCACCGAGCTGGGTATCCCAACTCCCACAAGTTAAGTCAGCCAAGTAGATATTTTTGCAGCGTAACGTTACGCAAACAGAAGAGATCCAACCTCCATCTCCTCCCTTCATTATATAGAGTTTTGTGGCTCTTTACTTTCCAAAAATCTTGTTTAGCTAAGTTTTTAAAATTTAATTCCTAAAAATTCCTCCCCGTACAAGTGTCACCCATCCCCTTCATTCCTCCATAAATTAATTTCTTCAATTAATTAATTATCTTTATTTCCCTCACCCACCTAGACTTACTCCTAGAATCACTCCTAGGTGTTCCCAAATTCTCTTACAGGTTTTAATGACTTTCCCCACCATTAAACTACTAGTTCAGTTTAAATTAGAAAGCTCTTAAATGGTAGATACTTTACTAAGTTTGACTTTCCGTTTTTTCCCTTATGTTCCCTTTTCCCTTTTTATATTTACCTCTTTTCCTAGTTTCCTAATATTTTAGATTTTTCCTCTTTCCCCTTTTTAATTAGAACTCAAAAAGACAGGTGTGGAAATTAACCCTTTTTCCCTTTTCTCATTTAATTAGTATATTTTAAATTATCAAAAAGATAAAACAATTAATTTCTTTTTTTTTTCAAATTTTATTCCAACAGATTTTTTTTTTCTTGAATAAATTAAATTTCTTACCCCCTCCGTGTTACAAGATTTAACGAAGATCATACTCTTTATTTATTTTGTTTTTAAATTTTATATATATATATATGTCAAAATTCTTTTAATAAAAAGGATAAAATTTTACCACTAGTATGATTTAGACCTAGACCTTAATTTTCGTGATGGGCGACATTTTATTAGGGAAAAAGTTTTTTAAAATTCTTATCACATTGTTCATCCTAAGGCCGTCTAGGTTCATTCATTTATCAAAACAACGCAACGTGCCCTTCAGGACGCACTAGATGCTCCAAGGGTGCCACTCGCCTCATCTATTCCCTTGCGCGATGTGCCCTTCAAGACACACTACGTGCTCCAAGGGTGCCACTCGCCTCTTTCCATTTTTCTTGCGCGACGTGCCCTTCAAGATGCACCACGTGCTCCAAGGGTGTCACTCACCTCTTGACTGACTTGGTAGACATCAAAAACCCCTGAAGTCAATACTCCACCAGGTGAACTTGTGGGAGACTAAGGGCCTCTAAGGAATAAGGCCCCCGCCTTATTGCGCGCCCCTTAGAATCATCGTGAGCGACTGTCGCAGTCTGCCCTCACGGCATCGTGGGTCCTCTCGAACTAGGTAAACGTTAACCTACAGTTCGAGCCACGGCGGGAGTGCTAGTAGGTTGTGGCAGGGCTATTGTCCACACCTCTCCCTCAACATATCTAGTAGTCGTGCGTGACCCCTTTACTCCACATGTGAGTCTGGTCGGCAAGCTATCGTCAACCTGCATCATCGACAAATCATGTCAGAACATATCCATATCATATCATCTAATCAGATGCACTAATATCACAGTAAAACAATCAAACCCCAATGGTACACTCCCTAACTCGATCCGGAGTCCAAGGGGTTCCATCGATGCCTCTGCATCCTCGAGGTCCAAAATCCTTCACACTCAGTAAAACCGAGTCATTAACACCTGTCTATGTCGAGGCGGTAAAACAACATGTCATCATCCCATAACGCATCATAATCAAAATCAAAAGTTTTAATAGCATAATAATCCGGATCACTTGCGAGCAAGTGTCCTCAAAGAATAAGTTCGCTCAGTGCGCCAGAGCGGGATGTTACAAAAACACACAACTTATGGAAATTAACCCTTCAAAGAAATCACTATTTCATGCATTTAAGCAAAGTAACTTTCATGCTAGCTTAGTTTTTCAATTTCATTTCTAGTAATTAGAAAACTTTTCAAGTTTTCTGCAATTTACTTCAAGTTTTATTTTCATTTTAAAATAAACCTTCCCCGCAGTTCCTGATGTATCCTCTAAACCCTTGCGAGCCTAGCTCAATCCTGGGATTCATCAGAACCAGAGTTGTTAGTGTGGAGTATTTTAATTAGGGAAACCTTGATAGTAGTTGTCTTAATGTGTGGGAAAACGCCTATGGAGAGTGTGTGAAGTAAGGCAGGCCCTCTCCAGACTCAGTTTCCCACTCGTTTTGGACATCTGGCACCCTTAGTGAACTTATTGGTGGAGCCTTCAGGGCTTCGGTAAGTTCTCAGCACATTTCCAAACAAAAAGTGTAATGTTCCTGTCCCAGCTAGTCTAGAAAATGTTGCTAATCTAATATGTCCGCTATTTGATCTGATACACTGGGGGTTTCTGGATGCATTTAGATGTGTATGTGTATAATTAATTGTTTACAGCATATAAATGAGCATACAGATAGTAAATGAGACAAAAGACTGCAAACCATATATTATGATATCTCTGCGGAGTACAATGTCGAATGCGACTGAATAAAATAAATCACTCGGCTAGATCAGTGACAAAAGGATCTTAGCCTGAATACAATAGTACCCGATACTAGAAGATGGTTGCGGGATCAGTGAATGAGATGTCACATCTTTTGCAAGCTACGGCAACTGCTACAAGACTGGAAAGTTCGCCTTGGTGGCTAAACCCCTCAGATCTGCCTGGAAATTGTCCCAATCGGTGCGCCCTACTCTCTCTCTCAATCTTGGTGACTGATTTGCTGCCAATCGGCCCTCTACAGATGTGTCTAGACCCCGGAGGGATCCCCCTGGAGAAATGTGCCCTCTCTGCTGCTGGAAACTGCGCCCTAGTGATTCCCCCATCAGAATCGGCTGACAAGGGTCTCAAACTGAGCGCTCTAGGCTACTGGGAAATGCGTCAGAAGGATTTCCCTGGATTTGATCTGATGATCACTCGGGAACCCCAAATGTGTCCTCCCCAACTGTCTCACCCTCAATGGCTGGAAAATGCGCCCCCGATGATTTTTCGTCGGAATCTGACGAGAAATCAGGCAAAAGATGCACCTTGCCTTCCTCTCAACTAGGTCAGAAGAGAATCTCTGGATTTTCCCTGGATGGGACAAGTTGACTCACTAAACCTCCTCGGAAGCTGCGCCCTCACCCTGAATAAGTGCGCCCTTGCTGTTGGAACCTGTGTAACTATTGTCGAAGACTGATGGAAGACCTGTGTGATCTCCCCGGTGACTAGGGTGTGTCTCTCAACACCGTAATCATCCACTGGTGTATTCCTCCTGGAATCCACTGAGCTATCTCTCCTGAGATGGGCCTCTCTCCTCAATGACAAGTCAAAATCTGCATAATGGCGAATTAGGTTGTTTTACCATTCCTTTATAGCCTCCTGAAACCCTAATTCGTTGTGGACCTATTTTTAGATTATTTGTTCTATTTTTAGCTCACTTTACCTTAAAAGCGCTTTTAGGAACTTTTAGTTCAATGTCACTTTCGAATTATAACACCCTCGGCTGAAGTGACCTCTAGTAACCCTGTTTACCCCTACATGGCCCTGGCTATAGTCTAACGGGGTTGTTTAGACCATTATTCCTTCTCTCTGGAGCTCATATTTGGAAAGGGACATTACAAAAAGACAGCCTCTAAAGAGGCCACACAATTTCATTAATCTACTTTCAATAAACCTTAATAAAACACGCGTTCAACCACTGCCCACGATACCTTTAAGGCACTGGTTTTATGGTTACAAATTTTATTTTTATGAGCAGTATTTCATTCTCAATGTGAGTGTCTAATAATTGTTATAACTCTTGCAGATATTGTATACTTACTTTATTATGCATGTATCATCTATGATTGGACATCAATGATTATCTTGACTATTGAATGAATATGTTGAGTGATTCATATTTTATTCTGCAATAAACTCCTAGACTGGTTTCTTGGCTTCGACTAGCTTAAAATCCATAGTATATTTGTTAGGGACTACCCCCCTTCGCTTCGCTAGGAGTTGGCCTAGACGAAGGAGTCGAGGATCAAGTGACAGCACCTTGACTCAAGACTTGCCCCCAAGGACACACTAAGTGGATTGAAGATTTCTTCCACGATAGCCCAAGTGTGTATAAAGGCAGCAACATTTTTAGCGTCGTTGCCGAGGATAAATCTTTCTATTCCCGGAACAAGACTTGTTTTCCTTTTAGTTTTACTTAGTTTTTCTATGTTTGTTGTTTATCATAAATAGACTCATCATCTGGTGACTCCACTAATTTCCAATTGCACCAAGTATTCTACAAGAAAGAATTTAGAAGGCCTAGTTGACTTCATCCTTGAACCTTAACAGGTTTACAGGAGGAGGTTAGCCAAAACCACTTCTCGTAGAATCCTTAGTCATGAGATCCGAGTCTGTTTCTGATATTCAACTGCTTTTTGTAAATATTTGTATCTCAGAAATGGCTATATATGATCCTTGTGACTTTTCTAACATAAATGGATATCCTCGTGCAATTCCTGAGCAATTGAAAAATTACCTAGTATTCAAGGAAACAATGTTGTTAGTGCTAAAATGCATGTTAAGTCTTTTATGAGATGCATAAATAAATGGTGCTACACATGATCATGAAGATGTCAAAATGAAACTTCTAGGTTTATCCTTAGAAGATAATGGTTCAGATTGGTATGAAGACTGTCGAAATAACTAGTTCAAAACCTTGAAAGATCTCTTGGATGTCTTCACTGAAAAATGGGGGGAAAAAAGGGATCATCGTCATCTATTGGCAGCCCTCAACACAATCAAGAAAAATGAAAATGAAACTATGGAAGAATTCAACAAGAAATTCAATGAATTGGTTTCAAGTTTGCATACAGATATCAAGCCTCTTGATAATGCTATCTTGATCTACTATATTGAGGCATTTGGATGGGAAATGAGATATTAGCTAAGAGATAAGGAACCCACCAACCTCAAAATTGCTCAAGAAACAGCGATAAATATTGATAAGAATATGTAAGCCTCAGGTAAATCAAATCTTCCAGGTTTTACAAGGGGTAGTTCTTCTAGGCAGACAGAGTCCAAAGAGAAAGCAGCAGCTCCTCATAATAAAGGCCCTACTTATGACTCTTTAAAGGCCATAACAAAAATGGTTAAAAGAATGGAGGCAAATCATGCTACTCAGCTTAGTGCTTTGCAAAATAGGTTGATAGCTATGGAGAGGTCTCAGTCTCAAAATAACAGATTCCAACCTAGGCCTAACAATGAAAGATGGAAAAAGAAAGGTCCTCCTCAAGACCAAAGGCCACCTAATCAGTTGGAATCCAATAATGTGGTAAATGAAGAAATACCACCCTTTTGTAGAGCATGTGAAGACTTGCATGAAGAACAAGGCCTTCCTCCAACAAACAATTTTGTGGGACAATCAAGAAACTCTAATCACATAAACAATTTTGGCAAAGCTCATCCCTTATCAATGGATTATTGGATCCAAATGCAAAAAAGAAGTGAGCAAGCCAATGAGGTGGTTGAAGAGTATGACAATGTTACAAAGTTGTATGGACACAAGCCCACAAATGAGCAGATTTTGGAAATGGCCAGACATAAAGGAATAGTCTACCAAAGGAAAGGGAAGGATGGTACAAACAAATCTCAAGCAAACTTTCCCAAGGTAACTAGCCCTCCAACTACTCCAATTAYTGATCTAACGGTTGGTTTAGGTAATTGGATTTCAAATGCAAAACTTTTGGTTCCAGTGTCGGATCTTTTGAAAATTCCTTCACAAAAGGAAAAACTCCTCAAAGCAATAAATGTTCCAAATAATAAAGTGGTTGTAAAAAATGAAGAAAAAGAAAAGGAACATCCTGAAGATCGTCTGATTGTTTTGACTAGCAGCGATAGAACCAAAGAAGAAAATCCTCCCTTCTTTGTGTCCTTAGAAATAAATGATCAATGGTTGCATAATTGCATGTATGATTCTGGTGCTTCATCCAATATTATTACTAAGGGGATCGTGAAAAGATTAGGTCTTAAAGTTACAATACACTATCAAAATGTGTGTGCCATGGATTCCAGGGAAATTGAAACCCATGGGATTATCATAGATTTGTCAGTGAAGCTACCTTCCAGCCCAGAGTTTTCCTTCAAAATGGATGTGCTTGTGATTGATGTTCCAGAGGCTTGGGGTATGCTTCTTTCTAGAAAGTGGGGAGCCCATATGGGAGGTTTCCTAAATATGGATTTGACCTTTGCAACTATCCCTTATCCTCCTCCTTCAACTGAGAATTTCAGGCTCTACAGAGAAACAGAAAGAAAGTACCACATTGAAGATCCCAAAGAGCCAATGAATGAGTTCATTTGCCAAATGTCTGACATGGGTAATTTCTCAACATGTTCAAACTTCCTAGCACCAGCTAAAGAAAAGTTTAAAGATGAAAAGATAAGTAATAAAGCTTGGAAGATGAACATTGATGGAGCCCACTCAAGATCAGGCAAAGGGGTAGGGATTGCCCTAAAGTCTCCAACTAGAAAGTCTTATAACTTTGCATTTAGACTTGAGTTTGATGCAACAAATAATGTGACCGAGTATGAGGCACTTTTGTTTGGTTTGGAAATAGCTAAGGATATGGGTATTAAAATCTTAAATGTCAAAGGTGATTTAGACTTGGTGATTCTTCAAGTCAAAAATAAGTATGCATGCAAAAGTAAGAGGTTAAAAAGATACAGAAATGTCAATTGGGATACTATAGAACTTTTTGATATTATAGATCTCATTGCAATCCCTAGGGATCAAAACAGCTTGGCTGACAATTTGGCAGTAGGAGCTTCAACCCTCCAACCCTCAGAAGATCTAATAAAAGGAAAAGGAAAGTTGGAAATAATCTTTAGGCCTTCAGTTCCAGAAAATGTTGATCACTGGCAAGTTTTCAAGGATGATGAACAAATCTTAAGGTTCATCCATAATGTTCAGGAATTCTCGAGCATCAATGTCAACTACAAAGAAGAGGGGAAAGCTTATATGGAGGAAGAAAATCCTATAAAAAATCCAGTTCCTAGAGGAATAACTTCTTTAGAGAGATTCCTTGACAGGCATGATATGCATAAAAAGAAAAAATAAGTAGTAAATCTTGGCAGTTATATTGAAATAAGCATTGGGACAGAGGAAGTCCCAAGGTTCATAAAAATTGGAAAAGGAACTTCTGAAAAGGAAAGAAAGGAATTAATAAGTCTAGTCCAAGAGTATAGGGATGTATTTGCATTCACATATGATGAGCTCAAAATCTATAAAGAGAATGTGTTTCAACATACTATCCCCGTCGAGGAAGACACAAAACCTTTCCGCCAAAAACTTAGGCGAATAAATCCTAAGTTAGCACCATTGGTTCAAGCTGAACTTAAAAAGATGATGGATACTGACATCATTGCTCCAATAAGGCATTCCTCATGGTGTTCTAACTTAGTGGTGGTTAGAAAGAAAAATGGGGGAATAAGACTATGCATTGACTTTAGAAATATAAATATGGCATGCATTAAAGATAATTACCCCCTACCCAACATGGAGACCCTACTGCAAAGGGTAACTGGATCCAAGATAATGTCCATGTTGGATGGCTTCTCTGGTTATAATCAAGTGTTGGTGAGGAAGGAGGATCAAAATAAAACAACCTTCACCACACCTTGGGGCACCTTTGAGTACTTAAGAATGTATTTTGGCCTATTAAATGTGGATGCTACTTCCAGAGGGCCATGGATTTTGCCTTCAATGAATTCATGGGAAAGATCATTGAGATCTATATGTTAAAGTTTCAACTATTATTAGGTTACTTTTCAATTTACTAGATAACCATAGCATAGATAGGATCACTAAGAGAAACACAATCACAAGATACACAACATTTATCCTGATAAACCCTCAAGGGGAAGAAAACCCAACAAAACTTCTTTAATATAGATTCAATAACCAAGTATAGTCCAGAATAACTCTCTCTCTCTACGAGAGACAAACTACCATGATGCTAGACCAGAAAATAGCCAAGACAATAAACCAAACACTAGAGAATATCCTCTCCCAAGCAATGCGCCTCTCTCTCTTCCTTCTTCTGGCAACTGTAGCGTCCTTCAATACTTGCGCACTAGATGAGTGAGCTGAGTGACTGAACAAATGAGTGGTTGGATTCCTTTATTTATACAAACTGGCAAGTGTTGAAAGGGGGTGTCTCTTCACTGGCAGGGCCGACTTGTCTTTCTGGGTGGTTAGAACCACTTTAATTTTCATGGGGGCCGACTTCTTAATTTTCATATTACAATTAGGGTTTGACCAATCTGCAAAAGGGGATTTGGTCAATTACAATGCTCGACATGATCAATCCACAAAAGGGGATTGATCTAATCAATAATATATATTTTATCTTTTACTTTATCCACAAAAGGGGATAAGAATATTCTTTGCAGTTACATAATATTTTAACACTCCCTCTTAACAAGAAGGATATTCTTTATCTTTTGACAGGTCACTGGATGTCATCATCAATTGAACAATAGCATCAACTGGATAACATCATCAACTGGGCAACATCATCAACTGGGTAACAACATCAACTGGATAACAGGAGGCATCAATATAATCCACTTGGTCATCCGGCATCACGATCACTGACTAGTTTTCCATGAATCCATATTAAAGAAGTTTTGTTCTCTTTATCTTTGTGCAGAGGATACTCTTTCTTTCTTTCATCTTCACGCAGAAGATACTATTTCTTATCTTCACACATAAGATATTCTATGAGTTTTGTCATTCCTTTTATGTTCTCCCTTCTCTTGTAGTCATCTATCTCACCCATCCACTAGGGAGGACTACCACCATAGCTTCACTCCTAGTCATCCCACATGAACTAGAGAAGCTAAGATGCTAGCTTGGGCAAGACAAGACTCCCTTTCCATGATCCACACAGGATCACGACACAAACCTCAAGAGCCAACTAACCATTCCACATGGTCAAGGTTTGTGTTCCAGGCTACTCAATCCTTGGCCAGAGGAGAGTATCTGTCCGCTGCCCCTTGGAGAAACATCCACACTCCTCTCTACGAGGATGGTCACACCCCTCTCTACGAAGGTATTCTAGCATGTCCCTAGAGTATCCAAAACTCAACACTTGGACAGAGACCAACCTTGGCAAATTTCTCATTCCCCTTCTCTATGAAGGTCTCTTCCTTCTCTACGAAGGTCTCTTCTCTTTTCCTTCTCTATGAAGATCTACCTGTGGGATTGCTCATTCCTTCTCTACGAAGGTCTAGCTATGGGATCTAAAAATCTCTTGTGGTCCAAAATCTTTCCATGGTATAATTCCATGCTACCCATCTGCTGGGCACCATCCATCTACTGGATAACTTTTATCTTGATCAAAATATTTGGGCACCATCCATCTTCTTTCCTAACTGCACCAAATCATGATCCTCCATTTCTAACTCGGAGACATAGCTCCCTCTTGCACCAAACTAAGAGCTTCTAATCATCATCCTTGAAGTTCTCTTCTGTAATATCCTAGGTGTCTTCTTGAGTTCGAACATTTCTTTCTTTCTGACTTCATACTGGATCAACCTGCTCCCTCTGCATCTATAAGAACAGTACTGGAGCAACCTATAGTTACCTGCATCTCATCAACTATATCTTAGTATCCATCTTTCTCTTCATCTTGAACCTTTTTGTTCTGCATCTTTAGGAGCCTCCTGCTCCTATATAAATACTGGATATTGTCTAGTCTTTACTGACTGTCACCATATCATAAGTCCTCCTCATGTTGTCTAACTTCTGCAAGTCAAGGCATAAGTTCTTTCTTCCGAGACCTATAAACTTACTTACAGTATGTTTTCTGAGATATGTCACTTAGCCAATCAGTCAGTAACAATAAGCAGTAATCAAATAAAACTATATCATGATTTCTATCAGAGTAGTACACATGTTTTCTTAAGCAAAACTTGTTCAACCTTGTACACATCTGAAACCCTAATCATGAATAAGACTTTTGAACTCTTTTTCACTCTAGCTATGAAATTACCAAATTTTCCCTTACTCTCATAGCTAAACACATACATTTGTCACTCTCATGAGTGATCATACCTGAAATAAATATGTTACCTCTTTCTTTATCCTCTTCTTTGATACTTCCTTCATAAGTCTGCATAGACACTGAAATAAGACGAGGTTAATTAACATTCTCACAAAAATCTAACTTGTAATGATAAAGTATTAAAGTAAACAAGACACTAAAAATAAGCATGAATACTTATCTTTTGTTTTTGTGTGGGGAGGCTCCACGGACTCCACCATTTGCTATCTTTCTTTAGATCAACTATCTTCAACTTAAAGTACATAATCCTCAATTTCTACTAAAGCTTTCTTTGAGGGAGGAGATTCTTCTTCCTCTGCCACATGTGCTTGATGCCTTCTTTTCCCTTTTCCTTGAGGACAATCATAGGAGAAGTGTCCCAACTCTTGACAGTTGTAGCATCTGATCTTTGAAACGTCTTTCTTCTTATCTGGAATTCTTACGGAGTTAGCTTCTAATTGTTCTTTGAATTGTGGTATTCTGGAGAAATATTCCTGAATTGTTTCTCCTTTCTGCATCCTTGTTTTCTTGAGTTGAGTTCTTAAATTCATCCTCCGATTGATGTTCCTTCCTTCATATAATCGGGTTAGGGCATCAAACATTTCTTTTAGAGTCTTCTTTGAGGCCACTTGAGGAATCAAGTGATCTTTGATAGAATCTACAATGATTATTTTGGCCCTAACTGTGTCTTTTTGGTGTTTTGCTTTAGCTGCAGCATCGACGGGTTCTTGGTACATTCTCTTTAATGAATCTTGCTAGGTCATTCTCTTCAAGATGAGTGCAATCCTATACTTCCAGGCATGGAGGTTTTCCACACCTTCTAGCTTGTCAACAAACTTAGTGCTTGCAAACATCTTTTACCTAGAGCTAAGAAAATGACCAAAAAATGAAAATGCTCATAATTGAATTTTGAGCTTACAAGGAGGTGCGCTTGGCTGAGGCGAGTAGCTTGTTGTGTTTAGATTTCAAAAAATCCAAATTTTGCCCCTTCAAACTTGACCAACGGATTTCTGGACTAGTGCTTCTGGTTTTTCTGGTACTTCTGGTTTCCTGGTACTTCTAGTTTTCTGGTACTTCTGGTACTGGTGAAAACTAGGGTTTCATTTTTCGGGAGTTCTACCCATTGAAAAGGTGTGCTAAAGATGCCAGTGAGTTCCTTAGGTTAGGGTGCACTTTTCTAGATGATCTTTGGGCTGAAATTCCTCTTTAATAAAAAGACCTAATTTTCTTGTACAGCAACAATGACGTTTTTCTTTTTCCTGTGAAAGATGCTCTCTTCAGCTTAGCTTTCAAACCATGTTAAAGTTTCAACTATTATTAGGTTACTTTTCAATTTACTAGATAACCATAGCATAGATAGGATCACTGAGAGAAACACAATCACAAGATACACAACATTTATCCTGGGAAACCCTCAAGGGGAAGAAAACCCAACAAAACTTCTTTAATATAGATTCAATAACCAAGTACAGCTCCAGAATAACTCTCTCTCTACGAGAGACAAACTACCATGATGCTAGACCAGAAAATAGCCAAGACAATAAACCAAACACTAGATAATATCCTCTCCCAAGCAATGCGCCTCTCTCTCTTCCTTCTTCCGGCAACTGCAACTTCCTTCAATACTTGCGCACTAGATGAATGAKTTGAGTGACTGAACAAATGAGTGGTTGGCTTCCTTTATTTATACAAACTGGCAAGTGYTGAAAGGGGGTGTCTCTTCACTGGCAGGGCCRACTTGTCTTTCTGGGTAGTTAGAACCACTTTAATTTTCCTGGGGGCCGACTTCTTAATTT
Organism: Picea engelmannii; assembly: GCA_009831015.1. Lineage (NCBI taxonomy): Eukaryota > Viridiplantae > Streptophyta > Pinopsida > Pinales > Pinaceae > Picea > Picea engelmannii. The sequence continues at coordinate 660,336 of ML781317.1, read as the reverse complement.
GCATATTACAATTAGGGTTTGACCAATCCGCAAAAGGGGATTTGGTCAATTACAATGCCCGACATGATCAACCCACAAAAGGGGATTGATCTAATCAATAATATATATTTTATCTTTTACTTTATCCACAAAAGGGGATAAGAATATTCTTTGCAGTTACACAATATTTTAACACTATCAAGATGACTTATCAGTTTTTTTAAAAGAAAGATCAGATCATATAGGTCATCTTAGACAGGTGTTTGAAAGATGTTGGAAGTATGGCATCTCCTTAAATCTGGCTAAGTCAATTTTGGGTGTGGATGAAGGCAAGTTGTTAGGTCACATCATTGCAAAGGATGGGGTAAAGATTGATCCAGAAAGGGTTGAATCCATAAAGAAAGTCCCTTTACCCCCAACCAAGATAGCTCTTCAATCTTTTCTTGGTCAAATCAACTTTGTCAGGCGATTCATCCCGAACTTAGCTGAGGCAATGAAGCCTCTACTCAAATTGTTGAAAAAAGATGTAAAATTTGAGTGGACAGATGAAGGAAGGAAAGCCTGTAAAAATATTAAGGACTCAATTGGTAGGTCTCCTGTGTTAATTAGTCTGGATTACTCCAAAGATTTTCAGATCTTTCCCTTCACTTCAGAGGATACTATAGTAGGGGTCTTGCTCCAGAAGAATGAAGAGGGCCAGGAGCAACCCATTGCTTTCATGAGCAAGGTGTTACAAAACTCTGAGCTTAATTACACAAGTATGGAAAAGCAAGCATATGCCTTGGTCAAGTCCCTTAAGCATTTCTGAGTTTATATAGGATATTCAAAGGTTGTGGGGTATGTACCTCACTCGGCAGTAAAAGATATCCTAGGAAAACAAGATTGCTTGGGGGTCAGAGGAAAGTGGGTCTCTGAGATACAAGAATATGACTTAGAGATAAAACCCACAAAGTTAATCAAAGGTCAAGGATTGGCTCAAATGTTAATTGAAGGGAATGAACAAGCTTTGGACCTGGTCCATCAAAACAGTCAATCTAGGCCAGCCTTGTCATCAAAACTTCAGAAGTTAGAACAACACCAATGGTATGCTGATATCATTTTCTTTCTTTCTAACCTCACATGCCTAGGTCATTTGATTGGTCATAAAAAAAGGGCATTGAGGTTGAAAGCAGCTAAGTATTGTATCATTCAGGATGGATTGGGGTGGAGGAACCTCGATGGGGTGATACTTAGGTGTGTTGATGAGTTTGAGTCCAAGAGACTTATGGTGGACTTTCATTCAGGATTTTGTGGTGGGCATTTCACAGCTAAAACTACTGCCCACAAAATTCTCAGAGCAAGTCATTATTGGCCGACCATTTTTTCAGATGTACATAAAATGGTTAGGGGTTGTCAGCAGTGTTAATTGTTCACAGGGAAGCAGAAGCTAGCAGCCTTGCCTCTTCAGCTAGTAGTAGTTGAAGCCCCTTTTCAGCAGTGGGGGCTTGATTTCATCGATCAATTTAAGGATAATTCGAGTAACGGTTATACTTGGATAATCACAGCGACCAATTATTTTACTAAGTGGGTAGAAGCAATACCCACTAAGTCAGCAACCGACAAAGTGGTTATGGATTTTCTTGAAGATAAGATTATCACTAGGTTTGGTGTGCCCGCCAAGATAACTACTGATAATGTCAAAGCCTTCAGTTCAATAGAATTGTCCTCGTTCTATTTCAAGTATGGCATTATGTTGTCCCACTCTTCAAACTACTAACCCCAAGGAAATGGTCTTGTTGAATCCAGCAACAAGAACTTAATGACTATCCTTAAGAAAACAGTTGGGGATAATAAGAGGTCATGGGATAACAAGATTAAGTTTGCTTTATGGGCGGACAAGATCACGAAGAAGAGTTCTACAGGAAAGAGTCCCTTTAAGCTTGTTTATGGGCTTGATGCCACTTTTCCAGTTCATTTAAAGCTTCTAGTGTATCAGTTTGTACAGAAGTATGGTTTGGACGAGGATTTTCAGCAGCGCAGAATTGATCAGTTGGTTGAGCTTGATGAAAGCAGAAGGAAAGCGTTAGATCAGAGCATAAAGAATCAGGAAAAGGTTAAGAAGACTTTTGACAAGTCTTCACGGCAGAGAGATTTCTAGGCAGGTGATACAGTCCTTCTTTGTGACAAAAGAAGAGAAAAGCCGAGAAATCACGGCAAGTTTGATAGTTTATGGACAGGCCCATATATCATTCAAGACATAACCGGCAAGAACTCTTTCTTCCTCAACAAGTTGGATGGTGAGAAGTTGACGCTCCCAGTAAATTGTCAGCTTCCCAAGTTATTCTTCAGTGAAATCATCTAATGCCCATGGGGCATCCTCTTTATCTTATTCCCTAACCCTTCTCCTTTGTACTTTACAGTTTTCATTTCATGTACATAGTTTATTTACTGCTTTTTGTATCATATATACATGTATATTATTCTTGCAACTCATGTTTATTATGTTAGCTTTGTAGCTCAGGAAGTACTCCGCATGTTTGTCTTGTATGTGGAAGTTACCTTGTACCTACACTACTAGACACTTGACTTTGTAATGGGTTTTTATAAAGATGTGATAAAGTGGTTCTTATTAAAGTGACTTTTTAATAAAGTGTACCCTCTAATATTAAAGTGACTTTATTTCATAAAGTGCACTTATGTTATAAAGTGAAATTGTACTTTAATATTTTAAGTGATTTATTTCGGAGGGAATGAATCATGACCTTTGATCTTGTAAATGTTGAGATTTGGGTACCTTGGAAAGTGGTCCCCATGTGTTTATGAGTCTCTAAGCACAAAGGGGGAAGACTATTACCCTTGTACTTTACTTTATGATTCTAATTTCACTTTGACTTAGGAGTTTTAAGTCAAAAGTGAAATA